>NW_027019384.1:212743-419185 GCF_013076305.1 Rhopilema esculentum | reverse complement strand
ATTCTTATCTTGACCAAAGTGGGGGCCTTTAGCCACATAGCCCCTAACCTGTGCTCCAGACCCTTAACCTGAAGGAAGAGGGTCTGTGAACTGCCTGTAAAATTTGTGTCCATGCATTGAATTGGATTGCCTTGCATACATTATCCAAACTGCATGTCAAAATGGCAGTATCGAAAAAACATTAATGGCTGTAACTGCAGCGCTCTTAAGCGTATAAGATTTGTTTCCCAAACGAAAAGCGCCACTAAAGAGTTTTTTAAGTGGCTTTGATCTTTACTACAGTTCACCCACAGGATCAGGAAAATATTTGATTTTTCAGAGTATTGCGCCACTAATAAATATGTTCAAAGGTCAAGCTTTAGGAACCAGTACTATTCTGGTTGTTACGCCAATTAACGCAATAATGCTTGATCAAGTTGCAAAGATGAAGAATACAGCAGTAGCAGCAGCTACTGTATTCGATGGACAGACAAAAGAAACTCTGCAAGAGATAGAAAACGGCGAATTTCCAATTGTTTATGCTTCACCTGAGACTTTTTTAGAATCTGATCACTACAGGACTTCTCTTCCTTCCGACTGCTATCAAAAAAACTGCGAAGTTGTAGTGATTGATAAAGCTCATTGCATCACACATTGGTAAGGAAACATGCAAAAAATTTATTGTGATCAGCAGCATTTTGTTGCTGGAACTGCTAGTGTGTAAATAACAATGAAAAGGGGCATTCTACTGTATCGTGGCTATTTAAAAGGGGCAATTATGTTCAAATAATTTGCCAGAAAAAAATTGAGGGTAGGGAGCAATATCCATACTGCCAAACACAAATTTGAACAACAACTTAAGACAAAATTGTGCATCCTTATGGACTTCTTTTAAAATTGTTAATGATTTCAGTTTGATAATTAAATAAAAAATAATTTTGAGTTTTTTGATGAAGGTTGGTTTCGTCATGGTCAATTTTTTATTGTATTTAATAAACTTCTTTTTAAGGGGGTCTGGAAAATTTGAGAAGGACCTTCCTCTCAGAAAATCGTTTCAAAAGTTGGCAGAATTTAGGTCACTTTTGCCAAATCCAAAATGCGCAGTATTCACAGCCACAGCTTCAAAGGCAACGAAAATGAACATTTTTGAATTGCTCCAAATAAACATCTTGAAAACCAATATAATTGAAAAAGATCCTATTAAAAACAATATTAGATTTTTTGTCAAATATAATGATAATGATATGCCCTTGGATGTCATTCCTCAAAAATAATGAATGATATAAAAGTTAATGCTCAAATTTCAGAGGGTACACTAGTATTTTGCAAAACTTGCAAGCAATGCAGCATGATATATCAAGTTTTTAGTAATGTCCTCGGGAACAACATCTACAAAAATGGAGAAATATCACCAAGAATGCGCCTGGTAGAAATGTTCCATGCTGGAACTCCAGAAAATGTAAAATACCACAATTCAGAACAGCTCACCAATACCAATGGTCATATTAGAGTTTTAATATATACAATTGCATTTGGTATTTGAGTTGATTGCCAGTACATCACCAAAATAAAACATTATGGAGGGTCAAATAGTTGCGAAACTTATATACAAGAATATGGTTGTGTAGGAAGAAGAGGCAGGCCTTTCTGGGAATAAATTAGCACAAGTGTGGCATATCGCACCCCTAGACTGTTTTAGGCATGTGATGAAGTGCTATTGGTCTTCTGTTTTATTGATACAAAGGTTTAATTACATAGTATATGGAGCCCTGAAAAACCCAATTCTTAAGTAATTTCTTCTTTTTTACACAACTTTAACAATAAAAATCTTTGTCACAACCTACTGTTTTCCAATGTTTTTCCATTTTCACACGAAAACAAAACACAAAGAATAATTGGTGGAAGAAAGGGGCATCCCTGTCGGATAAATATGCCATATTGCGTAAGCCCCTCTAGAGATGGTTGTTTAGTGTTGTGTTGTGCTCCCCTAATTTTTTATCCAGCTGGCGGTAGGAACTGGATACTGAAATCAGTGATGTAAGGCCAATAGCGTAAAGAAAGTGAGTTTCCCAGCATCGGCCTTCGGCAAAGGCTTTCACATAAAAACAGCAGCTCCTTAGAATGATGGATGCCTGATGATCTGAAATTTCGCACACAACTTACAAATCTTTGTTACATATTGCTTATTGTCGTGGACTTAAATAGTATAGGTTAAAATGTCATTGTTGCCCCAATTCAGAAATTTGGCATCATTCCATGCTAAATAAACAAACAAAGTGACTGTTGACATCTTGCAGAACTGTTTCAAATTTTTGTAGTGTTTAGTTGTACTAAATTTATGAAGAAATCAAAAATTTTAAGCTTAAAATTCCAATTGGTTGCTCTGATATTCAAATTTAAAATTCGTCAATTTTCCTGCCAAATTTGCCATGGCAGCCATTTTGAATTTACTGTCTGCCAAACACTTAGGATTAATTCTTTTATGGATATTTCATTGATTTATCAATCCAAATACAACTTTGCACATACATTATAGGGTATTTCGTTATCTAGGAAATATAAATGCTATTCTCTAAAATAATTCCCTAATGCCCCTTGAGAGACATATGCATTTAAATGTTTGCAGGCATATTTGCCATTATTTGAAGCTGAACATATTAAAAAACTGGAATGGTACACTGCTTTGTTTTCAATTTTTTCATCACCAACTTTTGGAAAAAAAATATTTATATAATTGAGGCAATAATGACTTTGAATTGTGTAAGAAGTTTGATGTTTTTTATTGTGACTTTAAAAAAGCTTCAGATTTATATGTGAACCTGTTTCACAATATTACTTTATTATATAGCAAATCAGTGGCACATATTCATAGTCATAATAGATTTCTTTTAGATGATGTCACAGGAAATCGTTGGAGACAATATGATTTGGTTGCAGTACTGTTTAGTTGCAATACTATATGATTTAATGATTGATTTCATTGAGATTCAATTGCCAAAATCTGTTTTCTATCAACTAAGTGTCATAAGCAGCAAATTACAACTTCTATTGTGAAGAATATCCCATTCATTTGGAGCTATAAAATGAACTTGCTGGAATTTGAATCTTTAAAAAACCCTAAATGGTCAGCATTAGAACAGTTTCTTAGGTGTGAAAGATGGCTGAAGATTGTTCAATAGGGAAAATAAGTTCCAGTGATTGCAATTTGCTTACATATATATAGCAAAAAAGTTGGATTGAAGGACATAAGCTTATTTGATCTTCAAGTAAGAGAAATACTGGCATGGAGGACTGATAATTATGTAACTCCAATTGAAACAGTGTGCTTACACCATGAACAGGTTTTCCTTCTGAGAAATTCATTTCTTCAAAAGAAATGCTGTGATCCATTCAAAGTTCGTGGGAAAAAGGAAGTAAAAGCTCTTTGCTGGAAATTACTTTTCAAATGGCTAAAGTATTTCGAGACAACTGTATTCCCATGTTATCTAGACAGAAGCTTTGTCCAAAATGCCGTATTGAATTTAGTGACCTTTATGACAATGATTTAAGTGGAGAAGTACATGATGAAACTAGCAGTGATGAAATTCATAATAATGATGATTCATTCCATAAAGAGTATCTCAGCACATCACTGGAGGAAATGGATGTTAGTTCTGTAAAACTACATGCAGTCACATCTCATTCAAGGGAGTCTTATGAAAAGAGAAAGGGGCAAGCCTCCAAGAGACAGTGGCAAGTGTAATCAATGTTCCAAAGGAGTCTCTGGTTATAGAAGAACAAGCACACTACAATTTTGCAAAAGGAAAGCAATTTAGATGAACTCATGTTTCTAATGGAAGAAAAATTACAAGCCTGTAACAAGAAGAAAAAAATTAAAATTTTGACAATGGTACCATCCTCTTCGTCAGTTGCTTAGACTCAAGAATTCTTTAATGCCAGCAATTACATGGTGAGATCAGCAAGAAAGCTTTGAAAAGAAAAGGGGAGACCTAAAGAAACAGAGGACCTGGTGAAAAGTTTTTACTTTGACGACCAATACAGCCACATAATGCCAGGGAGAAAGAATTGTGTCGACATTAGCAGAAATGTTCATGCTCAAAAGAGACTGCTGTTGTGTGACCTCAAAGAACTTCATGCAGCTTTTAAGAAATGTCATGACTGCTGCAAAATTGGTTTTTGGGACATTCTATGTCAAGTGTAACCAAAAAAAGTCGAAACTTGAAATTTTTGTCATGGATTTTGTTTAAAATCTAGTATTATGTTAAGCAAACCGATCTTTTTCTATATTTCAAATTTTTTTGATTGGTCAAGCCGTTTTTGGAAGTATGACCGGTCAAACTTTTGAAATTTGTCGCAACGGTCATTACTTGTGCCACACCTAAAATTGATATCTTCTTCCACACTCAACCTATAAAGATGGAATTGGTGACGAATGAAAGCACTTGACAAGCTGAAAGTAAATTTCCAATGAAATTGATGCTAGCCTCAAAGGCTCAAGGGCTGAGGTACAATGTTATTTTTCAATGGCTGACCAAATGGCAACACCAATTTTCATGAAAATTTTATTTCATTAAGATAAATTCATGATAAAGCACTTCATAAAATATAAAATTGGGGTTGGCATGGGTTTTATCACAATCAGTCTCAGAATACTGATGAGTATTATCTTGAAAGGTTAAAAGTCAATGTAAGTCTTCATGCAAGCATACAAGCGTGTGTACTATACACCAGAATGCCAATCTTATGCTGAATGCAGTTGACCTGGGTAAGTCATGCCATGAACAACTGGATATGCTTGCTTGTGATATGAGCAGCAAAGAATGCATGATACACAGATGTCCTGACTGTCCAGATTCATCAAAACTGGTTGAATATTTAACCGAGCAAATCATTGAGGGTGAAATTATTGATGAGCAAATAAGTGAGCAAATAAGCTTTAAAAGGTGGGCTTCGACAGACAGCTTATCACTTGGACTCTGAGTCAAAAGGAGTTCGTACAAATGCTCGAAGGGAAGTTTAACACCCTGACAGCTCATTCTTTCATTTCAAAGGAACAGGCATGGTGACTGCAAAGAAAATTTCAAAAACATTGAATGCATAATTTTACTTGACTTTGCAGAAAACTTTCAAGTTTGTTATTCAAGATGAGGTACTAAGCTATCATTGGACCCAAGAATCTTGCACCCTTCATCCAGCTGTTCTTTATCACAGTACAAGAGAAGAAGAGAAAAGGTAGCAACAAAATCTGAAAGGAAGAGAACAATTCAAAGTATTTCCTTATCTGACACATTGCTGAATGACAGTGTAGAAAGTCCAATAGACAAAGAGCAATTTTTGATAATGAGTTCTGAAGAGAAGGTTGAAGAGATACCAGTTTGTTGGAGAATTTCTCCCAAATAAAAGCAAAGCAAAATTGCATTATAAAACCCAACTGTTGATGACATTGAGAAAGTTACGTCTTGTTATTCAGTTTTTTTGTCATTCGGTTTATTTTTTATGTGGATGTGACTCAAGGTTAGCACTCCAATCCTCAGATCTGTGCACAACATCCAAGCATTTACAGGTCAATGACAGGCTACAGGTTTCAATGTATGAAATTGGACGCCACTATGAAGCTGCCAGGAATTTCTGTGGAAATATGGACCTTCCACCACCAGTTTCATGCAAATCTTGGAATCAAAACAAGAAAAGGATCCATGAAGCACTCAAGGAAGAGTCTACCAAGAGCAAAAACAAGGTTGCTTCATAAATCAAGGATGCCAAAGGGGATGATGTTACTAACTCTTGTGATGGAACGTGGCAAAGGCGTGGATTTTCCAGCAAGAATGGTGTTGTGACAGTTGCTATAGTCAAGGGACTCAGTTCTAAAATAGTTGATACTGAGACCTTAACAAACCATTGCAATAAATGCAAGGCAACAACTAATGACAATGAAACTACCCACATTTCTCAGAAAAATTATGAAGGAACTGCAGGGTCAATGGAAGGTGAAGGGGTAAAAGGAATTTTCAAGCGATCACAACAACAGTATGGTCTATCATATGTTGAATACTTGAGAGACATTGACTCAAAGAGTTTCAAAAACCTATGTGAGGCAGAGCCACCCATTTACCCAGGAAAGCAAATTGAACAACTAGAATGTGTTGGTCACATTCAGAAGAGAATGGGGAGAAAGCTGAACAATTTAGTTTTTCAATGTAAGAAAATGATTTATACAGACAGCAATGGAAAAATAATCAAAGGAATTAGAGGGAAAAACGAATTGACAAAAAAAGGATATTTACAGAATTCAAGGACATTATGGGGCTGCTATCAGGAAACATGTTGGGGATGAAAATGGAATAAGAAAGGCAATTTGGGCTATTTTTCACCACCGGTCAGGAGACCATTCAATGTGTGGACAGTGGTGTCCATCGCAATGTGGCAACCTTGAAAAGGCCAATGCCAGATTGCTTTCAGATTTTGTGCTAAATGAAATGAGGCCTGTATTTGAGTGCCTAACTTCAACTGAGCTTCTTTCAAGGTGCACACTCGCAGGGACTCAAAATCTCAATGAGTCATTTCATAACATTATCTGGTCCCTGTGCCCAAAAAAATTTTTGTTGGCTGGCGATTCCTTGATATAGCTGTTTCTTCCGCTACATTGCAATACAATGAGGGAAAAGCCAGTAAGCTTGCTGTGTATGCTAACCTTGGCTTGTTCCATTCAAAATATCACCAGCAATATGCTAGCATGATGGACAAGAAAAGAATTAAAGGCTCTCATGTAACCGAACGACATAAAGCAAAGTGGTGGAGGAATCAAGAGTCTACTAGCTTGTCAAAACCTTCCAGTCAATATGGCCCTGGAATTTGTGAAAACACTGAACAACTGTTTTTGTCTGCTTTTGCTTTTGTTTTTGTCAGATACTTTAGCTTAAGATTCTCTAGCATTAAATGCTTTAAATACCATTTTCCTTTAAGGTTGTAAAGCATAGGAGTATTAGTAGGTGTTTGAATGTTTGAATAAACTTTAAACGCGTTTTTCTCAAAAGTCTTATTCATTGTTGATGTATATAATAAACTGGGATATATCTCAGCTTCTATTAATGATAGAGTCTTGAAATTTTCAGGGCACATTACCCAGACTATATGTTTTATTCTGAACTACAATGAGCCCCCAACTTTGATAGATTTTATTTTGAGAACATAAGTATATTTCAAATTGCGTGACAATTCAATGGCGTAAAGAAAAAAATTATTTAAAAAAATCTGGTTGATATATCACATTGATTGTAGTTCAGTTTTAACATATACACTAGAGTTATCATAGGCCAAAATATGGAACCTCTAGCCTTCCTGGGTGCTCAGTTATTTCCCATTTCATAGCGACATTCTCTGTGCATCTACCATCTTTAAATCACGTGATCAAAGCTATATTCTATATTTTTTGGAGATTTTTCTGTATTCAACCTGTAAACAACATTTTCCCAAAGATTAATCAAATTCTGATCAGAATTGACAAAAATCATGTTTCTTTGGTAAGCCTGCCCTTAGGTAGGGTGCAAGTCGAGAATCGAATATTTTAGTCAAAATTTTGATTCTTTTGTTTTTGGTTAGAAATTTGTTAAAATTATTCACCTTCAAGAAAATGTAGTTCAATACTTGTCAGCTCTCCTTTTTTATGTAAATTTTCTAGTTTTATTACGGGCTATCTGAGGTTTTAATGAAATTGTGAAACTATCGAGGTAAAGGAGGCTTTCTTCTCAGGTCGTCGGCCATGTTTCTCTTGCCGCAAGATCATGTGACTATATATCAAAAGATAGTTCACTTTGTGGATAATTTTATTATCAATGTCTTTCCACCAATAATATCCTCCCTTTCAAGTTATCATTCAATTTATTACCTGTACCTAGAAGCAGCCTTATGGCCTATTATGCAATCTGAGTGATCTGAGTGATAGAAAAATCCTAGGCCAGTGATTGGTTGAAACGTATCAGCTGTGAGCCTGTAACAACAACCATGCTTTTTTCAATCCAATGCACTCAAGGAACTCAAACGATCGTATATTATCAATATACTGGCTTATGAATTGGTTTGGTTTTAGAGATGAGAAAAGCAAAGTTTAGAGTTTCAAATGCTTATCGTGGCCGCCAAAGGCTTTCCTACCCAAAAATCTTCTTTGAGTAACTTGTTGGAATTTGCAGAAGTTCCAAACCAAATCGCTGGGCCTAACCCTTCATCACAAGCGTCTGACAAGCCACATACATCAATCAAGCCACATGCTAAAAAGCTTCACTTTTTTGGAATATCACTAGATGTTAATGAGGAATGTGAAAGACTTGACAAAGATTGCTATTTTATTGTGCAAAAGAGCTCAATGTGCAAATTGATAGCAACAGTGCCTTGTCCAAAATGTTTCTCTTCTGGACTACAATTCGTTGTCCCTGACAACAACGTATGTGGGTTTGCTGTAAAATGTGTTGTCATCTGTGATACTTGTAAGGATGTAATCATTGAACAGTACATGTGTGAGAGAATCGGTTCTGTTACAACTTTGCGTACTCCATTTGAAATTAATATGAGGGCAGTTGTAGCCTTTAGAGGGCTAGTCTGCAATGCAAAGCTGGTGTGGGACAATGAACATGCCTCATTGCTTCAGTCACACTGCCTATCAGACTGTTCAGTCAAAATTGAATGTGGCTACCAAGTGGTACCTTCCTTGAAGTTAGCAAAATAGTGCAGCAGGCCATTGTTAAATCTTATGAGGAAGTTGGTGTCAAACCTGATTGTGAAGGCATACTAGAAATTGGTGTTTCTTATGATGGGAGCTGGCACAAAAGAGGACATTCTTCACAGACAGGAATTGGTGTTGTCATTGACCTTCTTACAGGATTACCCATTGATTATGAGGTACTATCAAACTTTTGCCTGCAGTGCCAACTTGCTCCATCTAGTGAGGATGAAAACTTTGATGATTGGCTACAAAAACATTCTGAAAATTGCTCAAAAAACTATGCAGGGTCTGCCAATTCTATGGAAATGAAGTGTGCCAGAAGGACGATCAGAACAAAAACACAAGCTCAGATACACAACGATTTTATCAGATGGTGATAGCAAAACCCATGACAATCTTGTGCAAAAGAAAATGTATGGTGATGCCATTCAAATTTATAAGGAAGAGTTTGTTAATCATGTGACAAAGAGAATGTGAACAGCATTAGATAATTTAGTCGCTCAAAGCAAGGCACATTCCTGGGAGATTTTCTAAATTTCTATTCCTGGAAGAGGAAAGTTAACGAAAGATAAAATTATAAAAATACAAAATTATTATGGGTGGGCGATAAAGGACAATGCAGCAGATGTGGCTCTTATGAAGAAAATAATTTTTGCTATCCTTTATCATTTGAGCTCCATCGATGAAATACCAAAACATGTACACTGCCCACCAGGAGAAAAATCATGGTGTTTTTGGCAAAGGGCACTGGCTAAAGGAGAATCTCCAAGCAAGCACAAGAACCATGAAACACTGCCTCCTAAGATTGGGACTAAAATGGTTCCTATTTTTTAGAGACTCACAGAAGAAAAACTTCTGAGTAGATGCTCTTGAAATAGAACCCAGAACAACAATGAATCTCTGCATAATTTGATTTTGTCATTTTGTTCAAAGAGAATTTTCGCAGGGAGAACAACATTGGAAAATGCAGTTTGCATTGCAATTTTGCAGTTATCAACGGGCTCAACATTTAAATAGGTCCTTTGTAAAGTGCTTGGTTTTGCCCCTGGTAGACATTTTCAAAAGGTTGCTTGAAGTCTCATAAGGCTTCATGTAAAGATATGTAAAAGAAGTGGAAGCAGCGAAAATATCAAAAGTCAAAGGCAAAACAGAAAAATATTGTCAAAGAAGGAGAAACATATAAAGCTTGCTCATTTGAGTAGAACATTGACTGTATTTAGTTATAAATGTGTGTTCAAAGAATAGTTGAAAACAATTTTTTAAGTCTTATGATAGAGATTTTACCAAACCATATGTTTAATCGTTGTTTTTCTAGCACTGCGATTTTTGCTAAACGGTATAATCAATAATAAGAATTAAACGTAGAAAAAACTACAAAATGTGGCAAACTGCATACCAATTTGATTCTTAGAAGCAGTAGAATGCAAGTATCTATGCTATAAACGTGGATATAGTGCCTGTAACTTTGACATAAACATGAAAAATGAAGACAACATCTGAAAACTTGCTCATTTTTCTTCAATGCCTAAAAAAATTTTATACACTACCAATATTCAGTTTCAAAGTAGATACTTGCATTCTACAGAGTATGACGTTTGAAATGATGTAGATATATGAGTAACTTTTGAACTTATTTTCTACCCCCAATTTTATTGCCATGCTGATTGGTATATTGTCTATTGTTTCAGCGTTTCCATGGTGACTGATTAAAATTTCCAGATTTTGAAACTGAATTAATAATCTACTCATCGATTTTCACTTTGTCACCAAAAATCACACAAATATGGTATATAATGAAGATTTTAGGTTTTCGCCTTGGGACCTATTAGATTGGCCAATTGATTTTGTCTGATGATTTGATTGCGTCTTCGTTCAATGAAGAGTTGTTTTCACCATATATATCCATCATCTCCTTAAAATTTGACAAGAAATGTCATAAAGGTCATTAAATGGTATGTAATCTTGAGCATTGGATTGAAAATTGAACAATTGTTTCAATTGAACATTGGACTTCCCAAAGGGTGAGTCTAAAAGGAAGGGACTACGTCATGATATTGATATATCATTAGAGAGTTTCCGATCGCCGACGCAGCTAGGACGGGGACGTTTCCGAGGCCTGGAAATAGCGCGGCCGTTCCGTCCTCCTGCACATGTAAAAAAATCAGATTCCGATTTTACGACGGGGACGTGCATTGGCGCCAAAATTAAACCAGCTAAAATGGACGACATGCTGTATTTATTGCACGATGAGGGCGATATCGACGACGAAGAGCTGCTTCTTCTATTAGATGACCACCCGAAAAATTTGCACGTTGGCCTTCCGTATTTTAAGTACGAACGTTTTAATGTTTTTGATATGCAAGAAGACGAATGTGAAGTGGAATTTCGCTTCAAAAAGGATGACATTTTTAGACTTGCAGCTGCTTTGCGCCTCCCGGAAATATTCAAGTGTCAGAATGGTGTGGTGGTAGACGAAATCGAAGCCTTGTGCATCGCCCTAAAGAGATTTGCTTACCCATGCAGACTTGCTGATCTCATCCCTCGTTTTGGTAGGCCTGTATCACAACTCTGTATGGTCGTAAATCTCGTGATTGACCATATCTTCGACAGATTTGGATACCTCCTTGCCAACCTTGATCAGCCATTATTGTCACGCCATAATCTGAAGGTATATGCAGATGCCATTCATCAGAAAGGTGCTGCATTAGACAACTGTTGGGGTTTCGTGGATGGAACAGTCAGGCCCATTTGCAGACCAAACCAGGATCAAAGGGCTGTCTATAACGGCCATAAAAGAGTGCACGCAATCAAGTTCCAATCGGTAGTGGTACCTAATGGACTTATTGCCAACCTCTTTGGTCCAGTTGAAGGAAGAAGGCATGACAGTGGCATCCTGGCAATGTCAGGTCTTTTAAATCAGTTGGAGCAACATTCCTTTACACCTGATGGCCAGCCTTTGTGCATCTATGGAGATCCTGCATATCCTCATAGAGTTTTTCTCCAATGCCCCTTCGCAAGAAGACCAAACCTCAATGTTCAAGAGCAAGCCTTCAATCAATCCATGAGCAGGGTTCGTATTTCTGTTGAATGGGTGTTTGGTGATATTGTGAATTATTTTAAATTCACAGACTTCAAGAAAGATCTGAAGATTGGCCTCAGTGCAGTTGGAAAGACTTATGTTGTTTGTGCCCTACTACGCAATGCACTTACTTGCCTGTATGGGAACAACACATCTGCTTTTTTCAATCTGCAGCCACCACTTCTTGAAGAATACTTCAGATAAAAACAGCTTTTTTAAAAGCTACCAAACAGCTTTTTTAAAAGCTACCAAACAGTTTTTTTAAAAGCTACCAAAGCTACCAAGTTTAGATTTATCTTATCACACATGATAGAAATCTCAGTGTATGGGATAATTAATATTGATAAACAAAAAATTAACCAATTGAGTTAACCATTGATAGAACTTAAGTAAATGTGACTTTTCCAAAACAAACAGTATGTCACTTCGAACACACTGAGTTGTAAAGAGCAACATTTCATTAATTCCAAATCACAATCTTGTCTTGTAGAACTATTTTATCAGGACATGAGCCTGAAAACTGACACAAAAATAGTAAAAATTTGAGAACAATCTAAGGCTGAGATATTTTACAAGGTGATTTTGAATATAAAGCTTGTTGAAATAGGCTTTTCAATGCATAACCTGTCAGAACATTGCTATTAAGAAAATTGATATTAAGATTATTTTTTAAGAAAATTGTTATCTAAATGAAAATAAAAGGCCATTAGTACTTCGGTAAAATGTTCCTGTCTAAAAATTTCTCTACTTGCAACCTAATTATTTAGGAACATATTAAGGACAGTCCAGCCTTGAAGTTTAAGAACAATTAACAAGAGAAATCCTTAACTGCAATTGACAATTTCTAATCTAAAAAAGTTAATGTTGAAAAATAAAGCATCACATTACATCAAGAACAACTATAAATCTATGGTTATATAGAAACATATCTTTCAAAGTTCTAAATTCAAATTGAAACAACAGCATGCAGGATATGCTTATATTTTTATAAGAAAATGACTAAACAAATGGGTGGAAGGAAAATATACATACTTTTGAGACTAGACAAAATTGTGTTTTAAAGTGAGTTGTTTGTCTATTAGATGTATAGTGCTAATTATATAGTAGTTCTAGAAGAGCCTCAAGAAAAGGCCTCAATAAATTTTATGAAATTTTGAACTCAGAACCAAAAAACTATACAGGAGCTAGAGGGCCTGTAGTAGCATTCCAAAAAAGGGGCAAGCTAAACTTGCATAATGGGGAAATATGTCTCATGAAGAAGTCTTTATAACCAGTGCATCAAAGCAGTGGGGGGGGGGAGAGAGGGGAAGCGGTAGGCATGGTCCTTCAAGCTCTGTATTAGGTCAGGTTTTATAACAAAAATTGCCAACATGTTTATCTTCTAAAATTTGTTCTTACTTTATAATATAGTCATTAAGTTCTTACTTGAAAAGAAGGAATGTTTGGATATGAATTTTATCTGGCATTTATGAGTTTTATAAACAGAGGATCTGTTGGTACTAATAATACCAGCATTTTCACTTGGAGGTTCCATTATTTTTACTATGAGTCTTAACCTGGTCATTCCTTCTTTTCCAGGCTACTTTGGTAAAGAGACAGTAGCAATTTGTTTTGCTGCTGTACCTCTTCCAAAATAGCCTGTTGCTGCTGCAGCTGTTGTCTTAAAATATTTATAACTTCATCATCTTTCTTGAGCCTTGCCTCCAATTCCCTCTCCCTCATAAGTTGTTCCCTCTCTTTTATTTCTTGCTCTTTCCTTCTCATCTTTATCTCTTCTTCCTGCATCTTTTCCTTTAACTCCAGATCTCGCTTCTTCAACTCAAATTCTTTCTCACTCTTTTTGACTTCCTGCGCTCTCTTTTCCTTTAAATACTCCACTGTATCCCCCCCATGCCTTTTCTTCTTCCTCTCTCTTTCTACATTCTCCCTCTCCCTTGTCTCCCCCATTCTCTCCATTGCCCTCTTCCTCACTGCCTCTGCTGTTTCTTTTTCTTTCTCAATGTCATTTTTCTTTTTTACCTCTCCCCTCAACAACTGTTCTTGCTGCTCCCTTGCAGTCTCTGTAATATCCTCAAGAGCCTGATCCAGCTCATCAGGCTCTTCTGGACTGATACCACTGGCTCTTTCCTCGCTGGCCTTTTTCCTTTTAAAATCTTTTTCAAGTTTGGTGAAGCGATCTCTCACTGACCTTTGGTCAACTATGAAGTGAGGATGCTCCACCAAATTCAAATTATTGGCAATTCGCTCCCAGCATTGCCCTCGGTCATGGGTGCCATGCCTAAATTGAAATGGCTGGACAACCAGCACTTCTCTACAAAGTAGCACATCATGCTGCTTGGTCCATGTCATTTTGTGCCTATTTGAAAAGGTTTAAGAAGGGTTGAAGGCAAAAAAAACCTTTTCACTCAAAAAATATGTATGAAACATAAATGATTACAGATGTTCTAGATATAATTATGTATATCCCAGTCTGCAGAGTGTGGCAGTTCTCAATAAAATCTCACATGCTCAAAGTCATTTCAGGTTGGTTTTCTGTGTGTAAAACTCATGGCAGTAAATGTTATGTGTAGTTCCTAATATCAGCATATAGCACTACATTGACCTGGTGCATAAATCTGCCATGCTCTTCAGACTGGTGTATATCTTACAGGATACCTTCAACATTTTTACAAGAACACAACTGTTTATTTAAAAACAGAAAATGTAGAAAGCTGCATTTTGACATGCATAATAAGAATTTGGCAAAAAGTCTTAGCAGTTTGATTGCAATTTGGACGAACACTCATTTTTATAAGAAACAAAGGTCAACATTTAGTAGCAAAGTGTCTTAGTGTTGCTGCATTTTTCAGCACTTGCTTTTGTCAACTTTCTTAATTTCATGTCATTAATTCATAATTGAAATATTTAAACTTATAACTGAAACCTGAAGGGGACTTGATTAACTTATAACTGAAGATAAGTTGGCTTTGAAGAACAGGTAGATGTTTGTAATAGCTTTTGTTACTTGTCCTACTCTCAACTTTCTTCAAGCTCTCTTTTCTGAAATGTCCCAAGCAAGTTTTCTATATCAAGTTTGTTGAATAATAGATAAGTGTATAGTGTTTTTGTGAAGGGAAAAAACTAGCTTTAATAATAGCTGGTAATAGATGGTAAAATCCCTTTAATAATAAATATCTGAAAATTTTAGCTTCAAATGCGTTATGAAGCTGGCACTCTTTTGATTTAATAACTCTTAGACAAAGTTTAACTATGTTTCTTAAAAAAAAATAGTTATAAGAAAGCCATAATTTATAAGAAATACAAGACAGTGTTCAGTCAGTAAATTACAACTACATTCAATGCGATATGACTACGAACACGGGTCGGCTTTCCATTTCTTTGGATAGTGGTTCTGTTGCCATTTTCCCTCTGAAATAGGTCGATTTGATAAGGCTGAAATGCAAAAGAAAGCTTGCTGAAATGAGCTGTTTTTACTTCGAAGAGATAGATTAATGTCTCGATGAATCAAAATTATATCGATTTTAAACTATTACATCGAAAACATTTAACTCTTACCTTAAAAATTCTGCGTTCTTCCTCCGACGGAAATTTTCGAATTTTGCGTCGTAGGCCGGACGAGAAGTAATCACGGGGGGTAGGCAATTTTTTCTGACCGCGCTATTTCCAGGCCTCGCAAACGTCCCCGTCGTAGCTGCGTCGGCGATCGGAAACTCTCTATTTCTTCATCGACAGTGAGTTCCGCAGGAGCATCATGAAATGAAAAGAAACAGCTGTAGGGATTACATGCTACAAGTTTTAACTTCAACTCTTCAAGACTCTTTGGATCAATTTGTTTGTCACTAGCTGAACAAGGATCATATCCCTTGAATTGGGGCATACTGTTTTTATCATTTTTTTACCAAATCTGATTTTTGCAATAAATGTTTTATCAATTGGGAAAGGAACCACCTTTGTTGATGAAAGGACATTCCGTGCTGACAATGTTTATGTACAAGAAACAGGCTCTGGGCATTCTTGGTAATCCCTTCCGTTAAAGCTCCCCAATGCAAATAGAAAATCTCCAACCTGGTTACATTTACCAAAACCTCCCAATCCAACACCAGCTGGGCAGGCTGCACAAGAAACGTCTCTAGTTGAGTTGTCAAGAACAACAAGCACTTTGTAAAGAATATTTTTCATTGATGCCTTCATCCGGATGTCAAAATAAGTGCAATCATTATCTTTAGCAACTGAAAACGTTTTAATGAATCCTTCGTAAAAGAATTGAAATGATTTGAGCTTCTTGTGAGCAGTGTTTTTTTAAAACATTGTGGTTCTACTTGAAAGTTTTGGCCTTTGTTCCTGTTACCTTTCCTCTGTATGATAACAAACTCCACTTTAATTCCTTAACTTTCAGGGAAGCCAGATCTTCCAAGGTGCTCACTGACTTTCCATCGGGAAAAAATTTAGAAAATTGATCCATCGCAAATATGTTTAAAACAAAAATTTTAGGCAACTTCAAAGCACTTCTTGTCTACTCAACTGAGAAGTGCGGCGAGAAACACTGATCTAAAAAAAAATCTGGATCAAGCAACACAACTTTGTCTTGGAAGCCAATGACAGCAGCCATCTTTGTGTGACCACCTTGTTGTGAGGACACAGTACTGAGCTTGTTGAAAACGGAGCAGGTAAGTCTGGAATACTAAGGATATTTCACCATAAAGGTTTTTTGTTTTATATTTATATAACATGCTATCTAGTTAACCCAAATAAATAGGCTACATGTTTCCTAACGTATTTTGGCCTCATGACTTTCAATTCAGACATTGATTTGTGTTTGTAAGATTTATGGCCCTGTTGATGAAACAGATGTTTATTTTTCGAAAAACCGTTTGATACTGTGTAAAAAAACTAGCGAAGCTGCTGTGGTAGCTTTTGAAAAAGCTGTTTTATATGAAATCTGTCACGCAAGAGGCATAAAAGCCAAAGAGCTCACTGATGCTTGAAAAGCACTAACTTGTTCAGTTTCTTTCGAATCTTTGTTCCAGCCATTTTTGCAGTGAATTCTTTTTCAAGATGGTATTACCGAATCTTGCAATAGGATTTGGAAATGGTCTTCACCAGAGTAAATGTGTGGTTGTCATTTACAGCAGTGTCAACAATATGCCTATCAAGCTCACAGAAGCTGCAATAGCACCTTGAATGCCTTTACAGACACCATAAATAAAATTGTTGCCACAAACTGAAGTATTCAATTTCTGTAAAATCTTCAAAGACTTGTAGATGTTATTGAAAGCTTTAGAAATTAATTTGGAACTTCTCAAATTTGGAAACTCCAAACATTTTTGACAAAGATATGTAACATATTTTGCAAATAACAGTAAGGAAAAATGAGCAGTTTCAGGCACCCATCAAGTATCTCTGAGTTCATCTTTGTGAAATCCTGCAAATCAACACCTTCTCTTTTGCAAGTATTTTAAAGATACTTTATCATCATAGCTCTAGTTGCTAAAACCTTATTAATCATCTTCACAACCCGTAAATAACTTGCTGTAACTGTTTGAATTTTGAATTTAGGCAAGCAAATGATTATGCAGCAGTCCTGCTATTTCTGTTCAAAAATATGCTATTCTTATCCTTTGAAATATATGGCAAGTTTAGTATATTTTAATATGAAGATATTTTCAGTACAAGATTTCTTTCCTGTCAGGTAAACTCAATGAGAGATTTTTGCATACTAAACATGGGGCTACACAGGGTCTATGTCAAGACCATCTTTCCAAAATATCCTGCTATGCAAGAAATGGCTGCCACCTTGTACTCAGAAAGAGAGACAATATTTGGCATGTCCCCATAGTCATGGTCAGATTGCAGTGGTGCTCTGTCTTGCAAATCATATTTCCATATGAGTGAAGCATTGCAAATACTAATATCTTCCTCATCAACATTGCAGGTGTCACCAAATGTTTGAAGGATTGCTGTGGGATCTCTTTGTTGACAGTTTCCTTTTCCACCCCCAATACTGCTTCTCATCAAGAGGCGTTTATATGCAGCAGTGAACTGTTGTGCTGTTGGATTGTTGTTAAATCCCCTGCAGATGGAATAGCACCAAAGAACAATTCTAGATGGTCTTGACTCAGTTTGTAGGTCAGCAGATATTGTAGAGGTGAATAGTTTGCCTCAGCAAAGTCATGGAATATGCCTTGATGCTACTGATTGCAAGAAGAAACCCAACAAACCCAGTTTTCCGTCTAGTTGTATGCATTGGCTGCTCAGCTCCTTCTAGTTGAAAATATATTCGAAATTCGAATAATGAGGAATACCAGAAACCTTTGTTATTGACCCTCAATGCTGAGTTGAAGCCTTTGGCCCATGGATTTCTGGAGTTGAGAATATCAAAAAGGCGATCAATGTTGCGAATAAACTGCACTGTTGCTTCTGATCCTTCAAACTGCTTCAGCTTGAGTACAGTGCGACAATATTCAATGGCACTAGCAACACTTGAGCTAAAAGACTGAGCTGCAAGGTTGACTTTCACTTTCTGTTGTCTCCATTGAATATAGGCCATCTTCATCTTGTTTCCCAGTCTCAAACCTTCTTACTCCTGGAGCCTTTGAAGGTTACCAAGAAACTTCCAGTAAATTTTATTGCTTTCACTGTCAATCAATATGCCTCCATCACCAAGAATATTCCTGACGAGCTTCAGCATATGGCAAACATCCAGCAGAATGTAGATTCTTCTATTGGGATCAAGTGGACGGATAAAGTATGGTTTGAGGTTCAGGGGCTGAAGATTTCCACCAAATAATAATGGAAACTTTTCATTTTGAATTCCAGTTAAAACTACAATTACAAATCTCACTATTACAAGGTAATTTGTAACTGGCTAGCCTGTTTTTACAAAATAAGACTATTACAATCGTAGTAAAGAGAAAAGAAAAAAAAAACGTTAAAAGGGGAGTAGCTCTGGGTTAGTCCATGTTTTGTTCCTACAGCAAAAAATGTAATAGGTGGTACGAATGGATATCGTAGAAAGCTTAGAAATGAGATATCGTTTGTGTTGATCATCGATGGAAAGAGAGTGACACATTTCAAGGAATGAGCTGCATGAGTCGCCGAAGATGCCAAGAGAGCTGATGGAGAGATTTACAAATATGACAGATTTGAACCTTGGTCTTAGATCTGAGACAAGGCGAGCATATTTTGAACGTTTCCTTTCTGCATTGAAGTTAAGGTTAGTTTCAAATCCTATCGTTAGTTCCAAAACATAAAGAATGTTTTCCTTTGTACGCAGAAGTAGATCTGGGCGCAGATTGTCTCCAGTTATGATGGATGGTGAGGAGAAGCCAGGTATATCGGCAAAAAGAGAGGATCCCTCTATTGCTTTCAAGGAGGTTGCAAGAAAATTTAGAGCAGAATTATGACGCCAGGTATAACGACCTTGTTCGAGATAAACTTTGCAGCCTGCAACGACATGAAGTAAAGTTTCGGGAAGAAGGCAGAATTCGCAATCAGATGATTGGCTTAGGTTCCAAAGGCTTAGATTTTTGCGCGTAGGGAGAGTATTGTTCAGGTACTTGATGGTGAAGTTGAAGATGTTCGTGGGTAGGTTGCTCTGCACAACAGACCAAAGACCATTGAGCTTTTAAGAGAGTGGTCCAACAGAAATGAAATAATAGCACCCTGGGATAGTAATTGGTGTGCCAAGCGCTCTCTACTGTCTGATTTTACTGCTTTGAGTACATCTTTGGTGTTACGGTAAATGTCGTATTGCAGATTCATCCCACTACTGGTGTTTTTCTATAAAGCTTGAATGTTTGTGTTAGGAGAAGTTCGGAGGGCATTGCGTGAAACAGTTTGGCATTGAGTGAATTTGACAGAAGGTAGCTGAAGATCGAGACCAAATTGATTTTTAGAAAGAACTATACTAGTTAAAGTAGCACTTATTATAATAATAATAATAATAATAATAATAATCGAATGTTTTAACAGGATAACCTATCAGTACAATATGTACTGTTACCATTAGGGTCCTGAGCTCAGTGAGCATTGAAAAATGACATGAAGGACCATCACATGTCAATGAAAGGACATTAACTCCAACATGATGAAGTTTTTCAATGCAAAGCTTCGCAAGGTTTGCTCTTTCTATTCCACTGAGACCATCAACAAAGAAATAGCCGGAATCTTCCAGGAACTATTCACATTGACTACCATCAGCACAAAGCATCTTTTGCCTCAGGAGTTGAATCATGGTCTTCAACACCATTCCCAAGATCAACGTATCCGCAAAACCTGGTACTATCCCAAGAAACATGCATTTTTATTGCCATCTCATCAAGCATAAGGGAACAGATTGTTGCTCTGCCTGCTTATTCAACTTCTTTTACTTGATCTGAGTGCTTGGAATGAGTAAATCCAGATTCCACTGGGACTTTTGTATACCAACGTCTCATTTGGGATTGGTGAGGAAGAGCAAGATTGAATGTTTCTGACAAACTCATATGCCTTGGCTGAATAGAATTGCAGGGTCAGTGCAAACGATCTACGTTCTGGAGGGTATTTGCATCCCTTGGCAGATTTTCCAGCTGTCATTCTTTTCATCAACTCCAGTGGAACACCAGGTATTGTCTGTCCAGGACCTCTTCGCAGTTGGAGGAAATCAGGTTCTTCTTCCTCAGTTGTTTCACAACAGTCTTCATGGAGTTCACCCTGACCTTTAATCGTCTACATTGTTGCTGAGACAGCTTCAATTTCCTCTCTAGTTGTTGAACTTGCTGGGAACTCCTGTCTAGCCTTGCCTTTAGCTTCCTTGGTGAGTCACTGATGTAGTACATTTGGTCATTTCCTAGAAGCTTGCCTGCGCACACTTTCTTGGGACTTGGGCCATCTGTTTGTTCTAGGGGCATGTCATCAGAACATCTTGCAAGGGCAGCTTTGGATTTTTTACAACCTGCATAGAAATTGCAAAGAAAAAGCTTTGATTAACATGTATAATTTTCTTAACAAAAAATTTAACTGTCTTTAATAAAAATTTATTGTTTCTCTTCATTGTTGCATTTGCTAGGATGAGATTTGCGATAGATTTGCGATACAGTCAAGCATCATACCGTCCACATCATGTACCAAGGAAAATGGAATTTGACATTTAATTTATGCTTATGTCTATACAAAGAAATTTCATAGGCAATGAAATTTAAGTTTGATTTTATTGCTTAGAAGTTTGTCCTTGCTAAAGACAAATAAGACATAAAAAACATCAATTTACAATACTATTGAACATCGAAAAGTGAAATAAGTAAACTGTTATTATCTTGCTAATGGAAGCACCAGCAAACAAGGTAGCCATGGACAACAAAGTATTCCCAGCTGGTCCATTGCTTTTACCAAAGTTTGGCTTACTTGACCAGTAATTTTCCTGACTATATGATGGATTAGCGAATACAGTTTTAACTTCAAACCATTGTTCCTAACTGGCGTGTATAAACTTGTCGGTTGTCTGTCTTACAGAAAAAGCAGGTCTTGAATAGAAGCAGCAGTTGTGAATGGAAAACGATGAATTTTGCAAATTTTCAATTAGTTTTTATCATTGTGATTCTGTTTGAAAAATTTTATTGGCTAGCCACAGAATATCTGATATAAAAAAGTAATTTATCTAATATTGAGCTTATATTTAGTGAGTTCCACAAGAAGATTGTAAGTACATACGCATCTCCAGCCTTCTGATTTTTTTTACTTTTTTCTTAGTTTTTTCCGAAGACAAAACTTCTCTTGCTAGCACTTTGTTTGTCTCTTTAAGGTGGATGCAAGTTGCACATTTATCACTTGCTTGATTTGGCTCCTGCAAATGAGACACAAACTAGGGTTGTTTTCAATTTTAATGATGGGGGGGGGGGCAGTCACCCCAAATACTTTGGAGAACGATGGTCTTTTGTTCTAAAACAGTGGGAAAATGTGAAATCATCTTATATTGAGTTTATATTTACTGAGTTCCGTTAGAGAAGTTGAGTTACGTTAGAGAAAAGACTCCGGCGAACCAAAGCTGTTGATTCATGGCAAGGAATTCTATACTAAATATAATTTGCCACACAGTAATTTAGGCCTTTTGCCTAAATCTGGCGTTAGAAACGAAACAGTTGGTAATGCAAGTTTACACAAGTGGGCCTAAGCAAACTGAGGTCAACGTGTTAAATTTGAGATTAAACCTTTCAAAGCTGTGTTGTTACGAGAGGAATAATTTTTTTGGGGGGGGGGTGGGCGGTTGGTAGTGGCAAAAAGGGGGTCTGCGGTGAAATACTCAAGAAAAATTTTTTGTGCGGATTATCTTATCTGGGTGCTGTACGATTGCTTTATTTACAGTAAAATCATAAATTTTTGCATAATTATCTCTCTAAATACACAAAATATATTTAAAATTTGCACCTAACCACCTTTATTATTAGGAGAAGGGCAGTTCCTTGCCCAAATAGCAGTTCTTGCCCTGCATGTGTTGTATCTTTCCAGGTAGTGGCAAATACCTTTGTTCTCCTTATATTTTCTCTGCCTTACACTGAAGTGTTTTCTAAGGTTACTCCCTGATAAAGTAAGCGTAAAATAAGCATAAAGTAAAATTTCAATAGCAATGTCAATTTAATCTACAGACATTGTATTTGACATTTTTTAAAACCTGTTCCAGGTGTAGCTGTAATGAGTGCAAATTTGATATTTTAATTGGTGCAAGAGAGTTTCACTGCTGCTGGGACATTGCAAAGGCAGTCGGAAAACTGACTTTTGATGGCACCAAAGATGAAATAAAATGTGTCACTAATCACCCTGCTTACATTGCTCTCACAAACCAGACAAATTCAAAAATGGTTGCACAACTTTTGAAAGATAGAATTGGTAGACCATACCGAAGAAGAGGAAATCAAACTGAAAACAAGTATATTGACATTTCAATATTTTCCTTTCTGTTGAAAACTTTAAGTCACATTGTCATAACCACTAACAGGCTAATTTGAAGAATTCAGTGAGTCACTCTCAAAGGCCTCATTGGAACTGGTTTCAATACCACCTTGAGAAGGAAAAGTCATGGGTTTTCAACTGTTTCTATTGGAACTGCCAGAAAGTGTACCTTATCAGGTGAAAACTGTCAATGAAGTAGATCCTTGAGTAGACTGAAAGTCCTACAGAGGCTAGCACCCTCTACGGTTAGATCTGTGCACTGTTTATCAAACATTATTTCTAGGAAAGATATACTTAGTGAGTTGTGTTCTGGTTATTAAGAATGATCAAAATATTGTATTTAGCTGCATTTTGACTGGCAAAGTTTTGCCTTGTAAAATTGTTTCTTTAAATTTTCATGCACTTAAACAAAATTTCCACCCCACATACAATGTCTAGAAACAAAAATTTGTACCATCGATGCTCTTAATGGCAGGGGCCCCAGCCCAGATGTCACAGCATAAATTATAAAAGGCCATAACAACCACTTCTTTTCCCTTTATCCACTGCTTTCTTGAAGTTCTGTCTGATTGTCTTCACTCTCATGCATATCCGCTCCTTGCTGAAAGCTTCCAAAGACAGAATTTTGGGAAACTCCTTTGACTGCTCTTTCGGATAATGCTCTAAAAACATTGCTTTTATCTTATCGTACTTTGATCCCTCCCAGTCTACGCCGTCATACAAGCAACTGGAGGCAAAGTTTTCACCATTTCTAAAAGTAGCTTGATTTCACTGTCAGTCCATGTGTATATTTCTTCTCTAGGCATGTTTGCAATGGAGATGCCATTTATTGGAACCGACAGTACATTTTTGGCGCCTTATTAACAGAGAGAGCTCCTCCACCACTTCACGAAAGAGAGGTTTTTGTCTGTGCAGTACATAGCAATCCGGATTGGGGTGGGCAATCCGAAGCGAAAACCAATCCGATGTTGGGCCTAAGACTGAAACATTACTTCCACAACAACGACAAAGACGTAACCAAAGACCCTGAAAACTGAAATTCTCCATGCGACAAACCAACCGTTAAATGCAAAAAGAAAAGCAACTGGACACCCTCACAAGGGCTAGACCCAGCACTAGACACATACATCAACACAATCGAGGATGACATTAGAAACATACTGCCCACCAAAATAACAGACAACCCCTCTCACACCGCATGGATCATACTGAAAAATCTTAAAAGGCATACAGCAATTGTAATTAAACACGCTTACAAAGGCTAGGGGGTTATATTTTTGTTTTATTTTTGATTGATAATGAGCTTGTTATCACATGTATAATCTATGTAATTATGCCAAAATATAATTTAGAAGACCAAATGTTTGCAATGTATATTAAATTTTGCTTTTTATAAATTTTAGTAGAGGAGCAAGAAAGCAAAGTTGGAGCAGCAGAAAACAGGAACAATGACCCCTGTTGTGGGTAGAAAAATACCAAAATGTAAAAATTGTGGGAATACAAGAAAAGGTCACCTAAAGAATTCCTGCCACTAATTTAGATTGCTTTCTGATCTAGGCCTTCTGATAGGTTTCTAAATATCTACTTTATTGTTCCGAAAACAACAAGGATAAACCATGCAAATAAAAAATTCATCAAGTAAAAGTATGTTTGATTTGTTTGTTTGTAATTATTTCATGTTTATAAAAAGGTGTGATTGATTTTGTATAAAAAGGGCTAGCCCAGATGCTATCTAGTGGCTGTGTTTTATTGCTACAAGAGCTACCAGAAAGCGCACAGGTGCAATTCTTGCCAATCCATGTACACATTAAAATCATTGTATTTGTAGTGTATTTTTAAAATGGCATAATAGCCCAAATTTCTGAGCAACCTGAAGGGCTTGAAAAAGATGACTGGAAACAAGCGTATCTAGTAACATACAGCAGAGCGAACCAAAGGCATTTGATAGAAGAGGGTTTGCCCACGCAGTTGTTAATACTTTTAAAAGCCTAACAAAGTCAATCATCAAGCAGTGGTGTTGCTGTCAAGAAAGGCATGAAGATGGTGGCTCACATTTCTATAAGGCATTACTTTTGAACAAAGCTACGAGATGCCTTCGTGTACGGGAATACTAAGACAACTTCTTGGGGATTGCAGTGAACTTTACTGGTCATGCAGGCAATTATACTTGTTTCGAGCAGTGGTCCTTCAATGGATCCTTTGGGTAACGGAAAACTTATCGTGTTTCATAGGTACGGTATGCCATGCATGTTTTGGCCTAAAAATGTGGCATGAGCTACACAGCTGGGAATTTTTTTTATCATGCCTATTTCAATATGATGAACTTTAAATGGTTTTGATATTCTTTTGTCGGTGGAGAAAATACAACTTTTCTTTAAAGCAAGTTAATGTTTATGTAAGTATTATATTGGTTTGTACATGGCTTTTGCTAGTGGATTTTGTGAAGAGTTAAGTGAATAAATCCTAAGAAAGCAAACTTCAAAACGTCTAAAATCCTTTAAATTTTGGAATTTTATGTTTCAAAATTTCAAAACAAAAATAGTTGTAATTAATATGCACTAAACTGCAGGTTTCCAGCCAATGAAGCACCCCGTTTGCAATGGGTTAAAGCTATGAGGCGTTATAAGTGGACCCCATCAAAGTACAGCTACATTTGCAGTGAATACTTTTTGCTCACTGAGTACACTGCCCCCGTGGTCAGCCTTACACAAAATTAAAAAAGTCAGCTGTTCCATCAAAATTTTAACTTCCCCCACATTTACTACCAAAATTAAAAAGCCTGCCGCTCAATTATCTATGCAAAACCAGTAAAGAAGAAAGCAAGCCCAGCAAAATACATTGCAGGTTTCATTGGTTGTCCTATCATCAAAAAGCTTGATTGCTCTCAATGTTCTGAAGCTCTCATTCTCAATTGCATGTCAGAGGAACACAACTATATGACAGTACCATTTTCACTGTTTCAGGATAGAAAGAACAATGGTGGGCTTATAAAAGTATTATTTGGGGTGCACAAATTAACCACATTATATGAGAAATCATTTCGGAAGAGAGTAAAGGGTACAAGAAAGGCAGACATGAAAATCAATTCACAAGTTGGATTGATACGGAGAATGACGAATGGCGTGCTACGAAGTCAAAACAAAAACCTAAGGAAATTATTTCCATCGTTTTCCAAACATGCACACGAAATCAACCCAGTCTCTGAGGATTATCATCTCACACAAGTTGTGAAGAACATTTGCGAGAAATACTTCCTTCTGCGTATGCAAACTTATGCAATGCATTAAACAAGGCAGAAGTTTATGACACAGAATGAACAAATTAGTTTTGTTTAAAAACACAAACCTAAAAAACCATAGCTTTTGCTGTTTGCTTCAAATGTTTCTTTTAGAAGTGTTTCGCCTAATATTAAATCCTTCATTTTTGAAAATTGAATTGATGAGAAATTTTTGAAACAGTGGGTGCTCTCTCCTCGATCAGTTTAAATACTGAGAGAGCTCCTCCTTTAAGTAATTCCCCCCATGCAATTTATCTTGTTCTTTGTTTGGTATTTGTATGTTGTATTAATTTTAGGTGGATTATTGTTATTATTGTAGTTTAGTAATCTGTTTGTATTAATTAGTTTTGTTATGATAAATTGTATGTGGAGAAATTAAAATATGAAACTGAACTGAACTGAACCAAAAAATCTGTCGAATTTTAAGAGTTATGTTTCTCTGCGAATCTTGATTTTTTTTATCTAATTTTAAATTGCAACAATTGCTGCAGTACTCCCTGACTGACGGCAGTTCTTCTGTTTACATAATAAATTGACCCCCCCCCAAGATTCCAACAGAGTTCCCAATTTCCTAATTCACCCTTTATCCCAAAGTAGCTGAGGAAATCAAATCAAGGAAATCAGTTGCCACTCGAAGTGATACTTTGGAGTATGCTATCCATGCGCCAATATTAAAACTGGTGGCTATTGTTTTCTGAAAACCTGCGAAATCTGGTGTTCTCTTATGCAAGAAAAACCGGTGACTAAAAAGCATACTCGATATCGTATCCATAGCTGAAAAGGAAAGGATGGACACTTTAAAACAAAATGATATAAAATGGAATACGGCTGCAAGTTAGAATCTTTGTATTGAGGGACTAGAAGTTCTTTCTCGGAGTTCATGAGAATTTTGAAATTCATGAAAGTTGAAAGAAGAGGATCAAAGTCCATGCTGAATGGAGTAAAATTGTGACATTTTAAATAAAATGTAGCGAAACTAATCACATTTTACTAACCTCATTAGCAACTTTTGGCAGTATTTATGGACCAGTCACACACAGGGCTGTAGCAGGGTAAAGCACCCTGAAACCAGTCAACATTTATGGCTAGATCCGTGCTTGAACCCTGTCCTACTTATGCATTTAATTCATTTTAATTATCCCTCCATAGAGCATGCTAAATTTTGTATTCTATTTATATAAAAATAATAGAAATTCAAAAGACTGTGTGACAATTTTCTGTGGGTTAAGCTGAATCACACTTTGCATGTGAAGCTGCATCATTCTGTGGCCCTGATCTCTCTGAATAATGGATATGGTCTCGGAAGCTTCTCTGAAGAATACTTGGAACCTACAATAAGGACATTAGAAATTATTTGCAATTTTTGTCTCCGAAGACCGGTCCTGTTGCTCAGCTGAATGCTGAGCTCCTAAAGTCAAGACTCCTAAAGTGATCTGACCCTATCATAAATAACATAATCACTCAATGCCAACCAAAACGATACTAGAAAGAATGTCAACCAAATGGGGCGACTGATCACCGTGTCCAATCCCACTCTCATTTGTTCAGTCTTCCTAAGAAATATTATAGCTCTCTAGTTGAAGACATTTTAATTTATAATCTCATATATTTTTATGTTTTATATAAAATCACATTTTCATGTTATATTTTGTTGCTGATGTTAGAAATTTACTGACAATCTTTTGCAGTTGGCTCACTTTTCGATTGTGTGGTTTAAAGTACGTAATCGGGTGTCCTTTATTATTCCAGCATGTAATTCCAATACCTTTCAAGTTTCCAAAATGAACATGTTGCTGTTTTATGAGTAAAAATATGGAAGGTTCAACAATATTCTATCAACGGAAAGGAAACCCTTATTTTCAGAATGCTGCAGAGCAAAGATATTAAAGTCAGGCTGATAGTTTGACTGGTTGAGCTACTGTCTTTATATTACTACATTTAACCATATTCAAAGTATTGGTGTGTCATGCAGCACCAAAAAACCATTTTTAGGCTCCTTTCCAATGGTAAGACTTTTCCCAGCTCAATTTCCAGAGTTTCGTGTTCTTGGCCCAGCTCCATTTAAAATGCGAACATGAGTTCTGTAGTTTCTTTTGACAGCTCCTGCTTCTCTCATGGAGTCTAAACGTTCCTAAAAAATTCCCTTGCTAAGGTTGAAAAATTATCTTTTTCTGCCAGGAGTTTCTTTAAAATTTTATTGCAATGCCTTCTTTGTGGCATCTATATACGGAAAAAACAGCAATGTTCAGTATTTTTGCTGTTTCTCCAAAGCTTTTCTTTTTATAAACAACTATGCAATGTGCAAATGCCCTTGTTTTTGGGCAAATTTTTCTCAAAATTGTCATCATATAAGCTCTCCTTTTTCAGTGATTTCCTTCTACCTTACTGCTTTCTAGCTCTTTCAATATAATTTTGAAAGAAGGGAAATTAATTTGACGTCATTTGGCTGCAGCAACTGTCTAAAGTAGCCACCCATATGGCCTCGTTCTGATTTTTATCTATAAGGTGTTTGTATTTAATGCCTGGCAATTTCTTTTCTTGCATAAATGATCAAACAGAGTTAGAGGAAAAGTTAATTCTTGCTTCTATTAGCAATAATTGAAGAAATGAGGAAAAAAAGATAGCGCAAGAAATGGTGGATTCTATCATCAAAGTTTACTGTGATGATGAATTTTCTCGCACATTTCCTGGCAAAAAGGATTTCGTAAGTGTATCAAAGAATCAGCACATGCCAAAGTGTCTAATCCTTTGGAACCTAAAGGAACTTTATGCTGCCTACAAAGCAAACAACACCACATCCAAGAACGTCAGCTTTTTAAAATTTGCAAGTCTGAGACCCAAATGGTGTATTTCTGTTGGCGCAAAGGAACCCATTCGGTTTGTGTGTGTACAATACATCAAAACACTAAATTGATGCTCGATGCTGCAAATTTGAATAGCCATTATAAAGAACTTGTAGATATGATAGTTTGTGATGCACAAGAAATGTATGGTGCATCGATGTAGGAAATGCCCTGGTATTTAAAGTCTTCATTTTTATTTAACTGTCATATTCACTAGAAACAAAGAGCAGAATGAAAGTGAAAATAATGATGACTCAAACGATGATAAAGAGCTGAGAGAAATGATTACAAGCAATGGACAACTACTGACCGATCAGAACTGATATCACAAACTCTGCTACCTTGGAAGAGTCTGTAGATGAAATGTGTGACAAGCTAGATAGAATGACTGTACACTCGTATATTGCAAAGTCTCAAGCAACCTACTTAAAAGGACTTTAAAGTGCTATTGGTAAAGAAGAAGTTATTGTTTTTGGCGACTTTGCAGAAAATTACAAATTCCTAATACAAGACGAGATTCAAAGCTACCATTGGAACCAGAGACAGTGGTCTTACAAGCCTACTAAGGTTCTTAGAACCAAAGCTACTTACATCCAATCGTCATATACTATACATGTATTCAATCAGCTGAGGTATCATCAAAATCACAATATTATTTCTGATGATTTGGAACATGATGTTAACATGGTCTATGCAGTAATTACAGAGACTATTAGTTACATAAAGGAAGCAATTTCGAATGACATCAAACTAGTGCATTATTTCACTGATGATTTTACAGCTCAGTACAAGAATTGCAAAAATTTTTGGAATCTGTGTCACCATCAGCAAGATTTCGGGATACAAGGCCAATTGAACTTTTGGCAACAAGCCATGGCAAATCACCATGCGATGGTATTGGTGGCACAGTTAAACGTCTAACTACCAGAGCAAGCCTACAATGTCTATCTCAAGAACAAATTTTGACAGCTGATGACATGTTTCCTTTCTGCCAACAGGAAATCAAAGGGATAGATTTCAACCTTATCAAGAAAGACGATTTCAATGAAACGTGAAAAAAATTGAAAAGTAGGCTGGAATTGGCAAAGGTCCTACCACAAATTTATCCCAATAACAAACCATAAGATTGGAGCAAAAAGAACTTCAGAAGACAGAGAATTTGATCTAGAATATCATTTTATAGATAAGGATGAGCCAAATGTTCCGGGTTTGAAAATATGCCAAAATAATTGTGTTGTGTGTACATATGATTGTTTTGAATGCCTTAGAGCTAGACAGGGAAATGGTGACATTCTCATTCTTAGAAAGTTTATGCACCCGCATTTTCCTACTGCTTCGTTTTCATGGCCAGTAAAAGACGAGGTGTGTTGGGTACCAAATCAAAATGTCTTGGCCATTGTAGAAGCACCTACACCAACAACAGACACTGAAAGGCAATATTCTTAATTTTTAATTGCTTACTTGCAAACTGCAGATTGAAATCGTTAAAATCAAAACGCTCTCTGAATTACTTTGTGAAATTCCCACAATTATGAATGTTTAGATGTTTTGAATTTGGCTTCATCATTTTCAAAGTATTTTTTAGAAGTCCATTAATTCCATTATTGCATAGATAAGTAAAGATTGCTCAACCAGAATATGGTTACTGGTTTTGATTTTGAAATGTGCCCTTTTCCAAACAGGTAAAACTTAGAATAATTAAAATGCCATTAACAACAAAAATAACATTGCTGATTTTTTGCTATATGTTAGACATTTCTGTACATAATAAACCTACAAAAAATCAACTTTGGAATATCTCACCAACATGATTAATTTTGAGCCAAAAGATGGAACACTTGTTGCCATGGCAACTTTCTTCCATTCTGTTTCTATAAATAGAATGAGTTTCATCAGTCTTAGTTTGGTTTTAAGGCACTTTTTTGATTCAATGGTGTTTAATTGACCAGGTATGGTATTTTTATATGCAAAATCATGTTTTTTTCACGAACTTTAAGAAATGTTATAGATTTGAAAAAATCAAAATGGCAAATTGAAGAAATTAAGTTCGAGAAATACAGATTTTCAAATTATATTATTTCACAAACCAACTGAGATATTAGACTAAAATTTTCTAATTTTATCAATTTCACGGTGTTATTTGTTCTTACAAAAAATGAAAAAAATCTGTGACCAAGAGTGTCAACTTTCAATAAATCACATCAGGTCATTCTCTTTATTCAAAATCAGTCTTATATTGATTTAATTGCCCATTATACATTATTTGCGACCTTTTGATTAGAAATCAAGTATTATACACTATTCCAATCAAACCAACTCCCGTGACGTCACTATATTGCAAACTGTTCACCTGACGGCAAATTTGGTCAAAGATTTGTAAAGCTTGCACAGCATATGGCAGATGGTGCAGAGAGAATGGAGGCTGAAATAAATCATGCCAGACAAAGAACAGAGGTAATTTTAGCACTCAAATATATACATACTCTGTGTTACTGAGGATTTGATACCAATAATTGAGTAAACACTTTTCAACAAATAAAGATATACTAAAACTTTCTTATCATCTTCTTTAAAATATAATACAAGACCTCTCACATGATGTCCTCAAACAGCTTTTTGTGGAATTTGCAGCAGTTGGTACAGGGAGTGAGGAGTATGTTAAGGATTTGATATTTTTCGATTTCTAATCCTGGAGTGGCCATAGAAAGATCAAACTCTCAGCCTTGGTATAAGTGTGGTGTGTGCATTTCAATGCCTGACCCTGAGGAAAACAAATGCTTTGAAGCCTCATGTGTATATGTATGGGTCATATGTGCAGCTTCATACCAACTTTTCAACAAAATTTGCATTGACAGGGATGTTTTAAAGTTGCAGATTATGGCAAAGTGTAACATGCATGCAGAACCCATGGTGTTCACCATGAATGCATATCGAAAAGCAGGCTATCAACAATTTGATTTTACTCTGATGAAGCCCTGTATGCCCGGGGCGAAATATCAGTATATTCCTTACATTTAATTTATATTGAAAATTTTATCTCGTGACAATCGTATATCTTTCATAACAACACTCATTGCAAAATTCACAGAATCTGGCGGACAGCCTATCATGCGGCTCTTCCTTCTTACACACATATCAACAATTTGCCTTGTGAAAATATGGTAAATTTGGAACTGGAAAGAGAAGAATTTTCCCATCATTTGTGGTTAACATGATAAGAAAAGTATACCCCTCCCAAGATAATGTACATATATAGGGTTCAGACATTCATGAGAACTCAACTGAATAATGTATGGTTTACATATATATTCATGTTAATTCTAACTACAATTAGTAAAAAAAATGTATATTAAATGGCAAAAATATTTACCAGCACTTAAAGAGGTTAATTGAACTTTATATATATAATAGGGAATATAAAAAAGCAACAATTGTGTTCAACGTTCAACACTTCCCTTTTTGTGTCATCACCATTAGACTCTTTTTTAAATCTGTTTATTGAAAAAGTGAAGGAGAAAATTGGGCAAGGTGAATTTTTGCATGAAAATTGAAATTGTCATTGTAGATCCTCAGCTTCAGTGTTGCCACAGGTAGGGATTTCTATCTACTTTGAGGATTTTCAGAAGTATATAGGTTGTTGGGAAAATCTACTGGATAAATAAAAGAAATGTAGTTTTCTCGGAATTGTAGGGATTTATATTTGTTTGCAGCTTAGCAATTAGATTGCTTGTTTCTCATAGCTTTTAACAACAATTTCGACTGACTTTTCATGGAAATGCATGGAAATCACGAAACCGTATTTTACGTCAGAGCAATGTCTTACAAAAGCATTACTTTTTATAGTTCAATAATTTTTTGGTCCTCAATCTTTATGGCTTTTTTGAATTGTCTTTAGCTGAAAGTTGTTTATAGAAGCATGGTTGGACGTGGGTAAAAACGTAAGGATACTTTGAACAATGTAGAGATTGGTGGGGAGAATCCATGCTGACATGCGTAGGTGGAAGTAGGTAGAAAATCGCCTGCGCAGTAGGGAGAAATGAGAAGTCGAGCATGGCAACACTGATCAGCTTCTTTGGTTAGAATTCCATAATGGATTAAATATACCTCCACCGTGTACAACATTTTCAGAACTGAAGCAATCCTATTGATGCAGAAATCCTCATCTTAAATAAAATGCAACCTGTGCCTTGACAAAGCATGATATTTCAGAGGAACTTCTTTTTACAAATACAAATTACTGTCACAAAAATACGTTACCAAAAAGGGCGTCTCCGAAATTTTCCAAGACGCCAATTGGCTGCATTTGCAGTTGTTGTAGATACCACAGTTGTCTGTTACGATCCTGGAATCTGATGTAACATATAGACGAAGCTATGGCGGATGGCAAAGAAGGCAGTATGTGGATATCCAATTACTTTGCGAAGATGCAAATCTTGACTGAATTGTATAGCAACTGAATTGCCATTTGACAACATAGCAGTATTGTAAAGCAACTGAATTGCCACTTGAAGTAGTTTATCTAAGCACTGTGTTCGATGTGAAAGTTGTTGGACTAGTTAATGCGGATGGCAATGACGGAACAATATGATTAGGCCTACCAATTTATTTTACAGAGAGGCCGATGTCAACTCAATTGTATACCTAGCTATTGGATCATTGTGTCCGATATGAAAATTAAAGTTGTTGGATTAGTTTAAACTGCCTATCATTTCAAAGATGATCAAATTAAATGGTTATAGGAGCATTGTCTTGTGTTCGATTTGGAAGACATTTGATTGTTGGGCTAATTTAAATTGCCTATCATTTCAAAAATGATAAAATTTGATGGTAAAATGGTTGGTTTCATCTTCTCTCGTTGTGTAGTCCCAACCAAACTTTTATGTTCATGTTTATGTTTAAAAATGATGTATTAAAATTATTGTGTGAAACAAATCAGCTGAAAAATGCAAAGAAATCTTTACAAAAAAGTTTATAACCACAGCTTCTTTGATTGCCATGAGTTTGAGGTTTTGTCGTTAAAACAACATTTTCTTTCCCTTGAAAATTGCTGGTTTGAAGTTTTCTTCTCTTTAGATTTTCATTTCCAATCCACTTCTAAAAGAATACAAATACGAAGTACTTAAAAACATGAATTTAAAGGGGACAGCCAACTGAAAAGAATAGAGCATACCAAGGAAGGGCCAAGCTCAGCCTAGATCGCTGGGCCTCAGTCAGTCACATTTCTAATATCATCCTGCCTTGAAAGTCAGACATTGGCATAAATTTATGACAATACTATTGTTTGAAATATAAATAAAACGAAACCAACTTCCACCTTTGCCTTGGGGAGACCTGTCTTGATGGCAGCCTGCTCAATGACCTTCTTCATCTGCTGACCACGTGTACTGTGCACAGCAGGGCATGTCTTTCCATCCTCCCCAACCATCGTTCCCTCGTAAAGCTTTTCTAGGGTGTCACGTTGTGCCTTCGAAATTTTATCATAACATTTTTCAGAAGCCACGGTTCAATTGAGATAGCGAACACTTGAAAAACAACTTGCAATGTCTGGAAATTCTCCAATTTATAGGACAAGATCCCCCATGAGATGTTATGCGATGAAAAATCACATCTTGCAATACATAACCTCTTACTGCTGGTACAACAGAAATTCTATAAATCATCAGATGTCAGGGATGATCATCCGTCATTGGTTGCAGCCCATTTCTATTTTTTAGAGATTATGGTTTAACCTATTTAGAAGTAGTGTAACGGGTGAGCATATTGTAACTAAAGAAGAATGTGTAGGGCACATTCAAAAGAGATTGGCACTGCTTTACTCTTATATAAAATAACAATGAAGGGTAAAAAGTTAAAAGATTGTCAGCTGATGAGCTGCTAGACAGATGTTTGCTAGGTCTAACCCAAAATCAAAATGAAGCTATTAATGGCAATCTTTGGAGCAAATGTACCAAACGAAAGTTTTGTGGAAGGAAGAAATTGCTTCTAGCTGCCGGGGAAACAGTGTGTGAATTCAATACTGGAGCAGCTTCATTGGATTTACAAATACAGTAGCCAATATCTTGCTATCCAGTAACACAGAATCTTGAATATGGCTCAACTTGATCACAATTGGGCGTCGATTTGAAGACAACGGCGAGGCTACAATTGCATGGTGCAGGCAACATGGGCTGCTTTTGACAGAACAAGAGTGCGATGTATGCCAAGTACCTTGTAGTGAAGGTCTGTACAGACGTGGCATCGATGGCATCATTTCCAAATTGTAGAAAAACGATAAATGTCGGAAAAGGCAGCTTTTTTAAGCGCTCGCATTTAAAGCTATTGCAGGTTGTCAGCTTGACATACCTGTGGGCTTCAAGTGCGGGTTGCGCTAGGGAGCTGTCTGTGTTTCAGACGACGAGGGAGTTTAAAATAAGCAGAGAAACAAACAGTTGTTGACTGGAATCAGTTTTGTCGAGACGTGGCTGTCCAACATTTTGTGAACCACCCAGAGCGTCTAGGGGGAAATTGACACATTGTTGAAATCGATAAAAGTCTGTTTGCACAACAAAAGTACGAGTGTGGCCACCTTGTGAGAGAGCAGTGCATACTGGGCGGCCACGAGGCAGAGACAAAGAAAGTGTTCCTGGTACTGGTCCCTGCAAGGGACCAAGCTACATTACTGCCGATCATTCAGCAATGGGTGGAAGCCAACACAACGATATGGACGGAAATGTGGGCAGCATATCGGAACCTGCCACAGCTTAGGTTTGCCCACGGCACGGTTGACCACACATTGAATAACAACGGACAGAGCGGAGGCAATGTGGCAGAGGGCCAAAGTGAAATTCACGGCAATGTAAGGTCCAACAAACCGAGAAATGGTGGAAGATTACCTTTCTGAATTCATGTGGAGCCATAGAGACGAAAAAAAGCGATAGAGACACAAGGCAATTTGTCATTGATTTTGTAGATCCAAAATATAGGTCTTGCTATCAGGTAAAGGGCAAAAGATTACAGACGACTTGTGTCATAAGTGGTAAAGTGGAAGACTTTTCTTGCAACCACCTTAAAGCATCTAAAATCGAACCATTGTACTGTAGTTGTTTCTCAGATGACGACATAGAAATTCAAGAGGAAGGATGGCAAGCAGTTGTCAAGGTGTCTGAAAAAAGTTTTCCTGTTGAAGGTGAGGTATTGGCAAGCAACCCAATTGGTTAAGCTCATGTGATGTGTCTGAACACTGGTGAAAAGCAAACACTTAAGTGCATGTCCACCAGCTGCAGCAAAAAGCGAGCACAAACAAAAAAGGTAATTTGTAAATGTCTGGTTTTGGAAAGTCCTTAATCATTACAATAATCTAACACAGGTACAGCATGAAAACACAAGAAATATGCCCCCTCTCTTAGCAGTGGCGGAAATTGGGCATTTTTCCTGGGGGGAGGTGGGAGGGGGGCAAAGACATTTTTGCATACATTTTTAGCAGGAATGTAGTCGTATAATTTTAACACATGGGGCTCTATGAAGTTTTTCTTTTCATGTAGTAATTGCAATTTAAGAATGTCGAGGGTTGATGTTTTTTCTGATCATTGGTTGAGCAGCCAGGCAGGTACATTGATTGTTTCAGCGGGCAGCTGATATCAGAACATTAATACCATGGAAAGGACAGGGTAAAACTTCATTGCAACTTAGGGGCAAAATGTTTATATTGCTCAGGGATTTAGTAAAAGCAACCACTGTGGTTAGCAGCGAGAAAAATTTTGAAATATGACATTCTAAGAATGGCCAGAAAATGCAGATAGGATATTTATAGAATCAATAAGAAAGAACCTTATTTTTAAAACTACTGATCCATTACAGCATCAGAACAAAAGAAAATCTCTTGACATAGTTAAAAAGGCCAGCAACATTTCATAAAGTCATTCAAGGCGTCAAATTAAAGAAACTTTTACAAAACAATGAGTTTTGAAATTTCCACAACATTAAGAAACTGGAGTATTCAACATCGACCATTGTTTCTTATAAAAAAAAGAATGTATGTAACTGTTCATTCTTCCACATTATAATTTTTTGAAACAACCGCAAGGGCCCTTCCACGGCTTATTTGTTTTGCTGATAAATTTTATATTGTGGATGAGTTGATTCTGGATATAAGTTATTCTGGATATGCTTGCATTCGGGAACATCCTAAATCCACAGCTGCGCAACTGGATTTAAGTTTTGCCTCCTCCTTGCTGAGCCTCCTTCCATCTGAGCCTCCTCCCTGCTGAGCCTTTTCGCGATTCTTGGTGTAGAAAGAAACAATAGAAGGGATTGTTTGTGGTTGACACCTTGCCGATAAGTGAAATATGAATGCCATATTAAAAGATAAGAAGCGTGTGCACGGCCCGGCCACTTGGGTTTGGCTGGGGGACTGCCAATGTTTGGCGTCAAAAATTTTATCCATGAGCAAATAAAGATTGTTTTAACTAAAACCAGATTTGAATTTACAGACAAAATCTCTGATATGCCGAAAAATTCTTGCTCCACCCCCCCCCCCCCCCCCCCCCCACAAATTCCGCTACTGTCTCATACCTAAATCGCGCTGCAATCAAATTCCAACAACCTGTCCTTTTTGCTAATCTTCTATGAGCCCTGGAAAAATATTCAGCAATTTTCGCAACAAATGCATCCAAATTTGTGACTCTCCTCTATATATCAATAATACAAACAGTATCGTATCTCGAAAACTTCTAACATACTTGCTTTCTGTTCCTTTCAGCTTTTTCTTCCCACTTTCGATTGTTATAGTTTTTCTATATATCCAGGCTAGCTATTTTACGTGCTTTCTATCTATTCAAAAGAGAGGTTGGTAATTTTGTTGTCCATGAATTGAAATGTAGAATTTTATTATAGTGGCAATCTTCAAGTTGCTGCTGCTGATAATGAAAAAGGATGAATATGGTAAGAGAGTAGAATAAAAAGATGATGATGATAATAATAACGATGATGAATATGAAAAAAGATGAAGATGATTATATCAGGAGGCGGCGCAGGATTTGCCTACACATCCACTTAGCACCTTTGGCGATAAAAAAGAATGGAGGCAACTGCAGCTCTGACCGATCCGCAAGCTTGCAGCTTCATATGGCCCTAGAAATTCCCTACATCATTTTAGCAGACATAATTAACAAAGCAGACGAAATAATTTATGAGAAACTTTGGTTGGTTACTTTTGAGCCTTTGCATAGCACCTGCCTTCGTTCCAACTCTGCTCTCTCCAGATCTCTTTATCAGCAAGGAAGTAATTCTTCGCTTGGCAAAGGGTGTTTATCAACATTTTCTTCAGAAATGGGCCATTAAAATAAAGAAATGCACTAATCAGTCATGTGGAGCTACAAACCACTTATTTCCGTATCACCTAGGTATTTTTCTTCTATTTCATATTCTCTAGAATAGTGTAGAATAGTAACAACACAATTTTTATAAGAAATCCATAAAAATATCTAGGTTCGAAATCGCTGAAATTTAAGAATAATTGAAGAATAATCCAAAGAGTGTTTACTATAAACCAGTGAACCGTGATTAGGGAAAAGTATCACAATGACAGTTTATGATTGGTTTCAATCCCATATCTCAACAATGCAGCTTACTATTCCAGACTTATTCAACATTGACAGCCCAAGACTCTTGTTTCCCTTGCAATCTTACTGGAATTGAAAGAACAGATGAAAGAGGGTTTTCCTATAACAAATATCATTGAAGCCAAGCTAAGAGCTTTGCTGCTTAAACTAGATCAGGTGGCAAATGGAGGTTTTCTCACATACTATGTTGGCAAATGAGACCTGAACATTTCCCTAGGGTGAAAAGCTAGCAATCGCACTGCACTGCTACTAGCCAAATATGTGAAAAAGAGTGGTATTGGAATTTTGGAAAATGAAGAATTAGGGCCAGAAAGTTTGCTTTTTATGCCAAATTGTTGCATAATAAGTACAAACATCAATTCAAATGTTATTTGGATAGAAATTTGCAAACATGTCTATATTTGTATTTGTATTTTTTAAGATACAAAAATGCAACCGCATTTAAATATCTAAAGAATAAGATTGGATTTAGAAGTTATATTGTTGATGAGATGTGAAGTAAACAAACCATTTTCTTTTTCAGGCCATGTTGAAGTTTATCTGCGGCAACTTTACACCACTATTCTAGTCGGAAAATCTCCTTGCCATGGCTTCACAAAAATTCCTGAAAATTCTGATGGATTCTATCACTTTGTTTGCCATCATGGTGTAAGTGTTTTATATTTGTTGAATTTTTTTTCAGCTATTTAATGTCCTGGCCATTAGACCGTGAATATAATTTGCATACATTATATTTCAACTACAAATAGCTTGCCAATGAAATCTCTTTTGAAGTTAATATTTGCATCTTGTTAACTGAAGTGGGAGATAAAACAATATTATCTAAAAAGTTAAAAGTTAATTTCCTTTGTATTTTTAGACGACAGTGGCCTCGGAGTTCATGATGCAGACAAAGTCGGTAAGAGAGACCATTTTTCAAGCATACCATTTTTGAACAAAGACACAAAATCTTGAAATATTAAGCTTTTTCATTCATTGTAAACAGGAAGGTTTCAGCATAATCCTTTTTCCTAAGTTTGAATGTAACTGTGAGAAGCTGTTACACTTTTTTTAAAATAATTTAACCAAGTCTTTTAAATGAATTTAACCAATTTGTTTAAACGCACGCCTTAACAGGTTTCTTAAGCCAAATATTTAGAAATTGCCCTGCTTATGCTGTAATAATTTAAGGACAAAGTCAGAACAATTCAGCCTCAAAGTTTTGGAAAAACCAAGAACAACTAGCATGAGCTTCATAATTGAAAAAACGTTAAAATGGGTTGACAGTAACTAAGGTTATTTGTGAGCAATAAACTTTGACAATATATGTTGCCAGCATATTCTGGCTTGTATGAATTTTTAAAAATTAACTTTATATTTTGGTTGTTTAGAACTTTAACTAATTCATGACCTTTTATTAGAGCATCAATGTTCCAGATATTGAGCCGATTGAGCACAGACAGCCTCAAACCGCATTCCTTCGTTCTTATGAGATTCAAGAGTATGACCATCCGTTGACAAACAGCAGTTGAAGATATTTTGTCGGAGATAGGTTTCACTTCACTGTCCATCCACATAAATGTCATCTATGCTTGTACCACAATATTGACAACAGAGAAGAAGCATTTTCCCTAGCAACTAGCTACCAAGAATCCGCAAATAACACGAAAAACAGAAAAAAGGTTTAAGGTCAGCTTGCATTATTTCCACGATGTCCTCATGGGATTCTATCAAAATGAGAAAGTTTTGGAACAACAAAAGGAAGACCTAGAACGAGGTGGAAGAACTGTTGTAAGAGACAAATATTATAGATTTGTTTTCGAAAAATGAATTAGGAAATTGTTAATTGTTTTCGAAAAAGGCCTTAACTTTGAGTACTTTGAGTGTGATAATAACTTTGAGATATGTTCAGGCTGTATTGACTCGTGAATTTTAAGAGAATGTAGATATATACATTCATACAAACACACCTGATTTTTATGCTAATGCAAAACAGTAAAAGACAATGACAATGAAAACTTTGGAATGATCGATGGTAAAGGGGGTATGTAATCCCTTGACCTTGAGCACGCCCCTGGTCATCCTTAGCATATAGAATATTCAGCAGTATCAATCTCTGATGTATATCTGATGAGAAAATCTCCCCATGTAATAGTATATAATAGTGAAAAACGTTATAAAAAGAGAGTTCTATTAAAATTAAAAAGCAAGGTACTTTCTCTATGAAATAAAAGCATGGGAAGCTTCTCTCACATTAGGTGACAGGCAAAATTGTGTGCAGCAGAAAATGACTCTGCCATAGAACTTTTCATCTGATATAACGCTAATCTGAAGAACAAACCTAACTTGTAGGTTGTGGTTTGTGTTGAAATGCCTTTAGTTTATTAACAGTTTTAATTTGTTCTATCTTTATTATGGGAAATGTTCTTCATAATATTGATAATTATAATAAAGTTACTTATTGCACGCGTTTTTTTATCAAAAATGGAGCTCAGGATAGTACTCGGTTTCTTAAGCTTTTTGACTATTTCAGAACTAGACAATTCTTAAAGATTTCTTAAATTCAAAATCAAACAGAGCTACTTTCAGGGACGCCGCAGAAAGGGGCGAGGAATGAACAGTTCCTGTTGATTTTTTATGGAAGAGTGGGGTGTTCAAAGTTTTCACAGAAGCGCCCTTGACATCAGCCGTTTGTAATTAAAAAAGATTCATACGAAATTTTGACTGTGCTGCCTTATTCATGTGACGACATTTCTCAAAACTTATAAATCAATTTATTTTGCCAGAAGTATGTTTTTATTATTCTAAAGATACTACGTCTGCACACAACAAGATATTTACAGATAGTCCAAACACAATGACAGTTAAGAATGAAATGCTATTATGATAATAAAATTGAAAATAACTAAATCACTTTCAAGCTGCTAGACCTGCATCACTTTTCATTTTGGTTGAGCCATGGGTCCAGAACTTTCCTAATAGTTTTGTCCAATATGTATATCGGGATGGGCAAAGGATAAAATATCAGAAGCCATATGACCAGGAAATTTTCAAATTTTCATGCTTCCAGTTCCCTTAAAAATGCACTCTTTCAAGCAAATTTTAATAAAGCAATACCCCTAATCCTATTGAAATGTTGTTTATTTTTGCAAACGGATTAAACAGCAGATAAAAAAACTGGTACAATTTAATTGTGGTCTTTAAAGTATCTAAAGCCAGGCAACAAGCACCACTAGTTGTCAATTTAGAGAATGTAAAAAAAATTGAAGCTCAACCTTCATTCCTATCAAGATAATATCATATTTAACCAATGGAGCAACGGCAACTACCTGAACCGTTTCTTCCACTGAGCGGATACTATTGGGGGTGGGGGGGGGTTGACACCCTCCAGACACCCCCTGTCAAAACGCCCCTGCAAGGAAGAGCCGAGAGGGCAGATGTTTGCTTTAAAATCTACTTTGACCTCTACCTTAATTTAAAGAAGATTTTATGTTTTGATCAGGGGAAGAACTCTATGACCTACTGTAGTGACTCTACTTAGGCCTGTTTACATCAATTTTTCCTTCTCATTCATTCCAGCACATTCTCACCTCGCAGCACAGGCATCCTCTACGTCACTCTCATTTCACGCATTTGCTAATCCCTATTGTTTACATAATCTTTGCCACGCTATTCAATTAACTCATCACCTTTACTCGCCCTTTTCTATCCTTTGTTTTCCTTACATCATTTGTGTCAATTTTAGATATTCATTTCTGTATATAAGCATGTTAATTTTTATGTGAATCAGTCAGTTCAGTTATAATCAAGCAACACACTGTCTCTCTCTCTGGCTCCGTGTTCTCTGCACGTAAAATAAGATGCGACGCAAGTTGGAAATGACACGTTAGTCGATGGATGGAATTATTAGTGAACGAATCGCACACAACAATGCTCAATTCTCGTTTCACTAAACTACTTGTATGCTGAAACAAAGCCAAAAAACCATTTCTACTTCTAAAATGACAAAACGTACTTTAAGCCGTTGAATTGGCGCAACAAAGATGAAAATGTCAACAAGCTATTTGTGGAGTGTGTTTTGAATACCGTGGGCTACTGGGAGGACAGTAGTGATAGCAAAAGAGACAAAAAATATTGGGTCTGTTTATGTCCAGGCTTGTCCACAGACCTGAAAATCTTGACAAAGTAAGTTCACATTTGAAAAAATTAAATCAATGTAGGGGTTTAATCCAGGGGAGTTTACCGTATTCCTGGAACCAAGTATTTTAGATAAGATCCACATTCCTCTTTGAAGCTGATGGTACATCCAAAGGAAAAAGTGTCAAGAAATTGGAACCTGACAAATAAAAAGGTTTTAGTTACATCATAATAGGCCTTGGAAAATGCAAAGCTAATCATTTTTCCTACTTTTGTAGATCTCTTTCACAAGAGACCAAATAGGGTCGATATATGACCTTAACTTTAATTACTTATAATCAAGACATACAAAGAGCATGTGATTTTTAACAGAAAATGTTTTCATTGTAAAATGGAGCAGTATTAACACAGTAGCATGTAATATCTTCGACTCTATATTTGAACTTGTCAAAAAACTTTGACTATAGAACAACAACATAGGGCTACAAAGCATTTCACTCTCTGGAAAAATTCACGACCAACTTTGAAGACGGATTTGAAGCTGGAGTCATAGTAAATGGGTGTGTGACAAAAGCAGATCTGTTGGACTACCTTTTGTTTCTGAAGGACGGCTATGTTAATGAAGGAGATGCCTGGCAGTTTCTTGCAACATCTCACACTGGATACATGGGCAGTGATTATTGCTTTCCCCAGAGGTAAATTTTTTTGAGATTGACAAAGAGAATTTGAATTTTTGCAGCAAAGCTGCACTCTTGAGAAAACGTGCGCCATCTTATTTTCTATTAAGACACTGTGACCCAAAATTGACTTATAAAAAAAGAATGTTGCTCTACATTGCCATATTTCAATGAAGCATATTTTTTATTTAATTCTTTGCAAATATTATTTTTCTTACAGCTTCGTATAATGGAGAATAAGGTAGTAGAAGCCAAAAATTACAAATACATGGCCATGTGCGAATCAAAATTAAAAAGAGCACATCTGGACGTAGAGGAAAGCCTCTTGTGGGATATTGGCCTCTGCGCAGAAATAAACCAAAGGAAAGCAAGTTAAATAGCAAAAGATACTTGTTACCAATGATTTAAACAATACTATGAAATAGAAATAGAGATAAGCTTTCAGAATAAAGAGAATTTCAAATGTGGCGAAATTGGAAACCGTTGAGGTACATCTCGTAAAGGTTGATTTTCCTAAGGCTGGTTTTTCCTTTACCATGAAGGTATGATCTAAATGTCAATTTTGATTGAGACTATTATGCTTTATGTTATAGTTTTATAATAATTTTTCTGCAAAAGTTTTCTCCTTATTTCTCTAAAATTTTAAAGGTTTATGGAATATGCCAGACACTTTCAGGACAATGCCGTATCAGTGTCCCTGGCAACATCATTCGTTTTAGCCCAACATCAAGCTTTTGAGGTTATGTACATCAAGCAAAGAAGAACTTCATGGCGGTACGGTGAATTCAAACATATGACTATTCATATTAATTATGTCTTTGTGAATATAGGGCAAAGATTAGATAAATTGCAAGACAAAAAACATAAAGTGATTGGAGGGAAGTTGATATGGAGTGGAGTCCTGTCTAGACTTACTATTCACACTATTTTTCAAGATGACATTCTAAAAAGTGTACTCCTATATCCAATGGCTATAACATAATTTACCATTTCACTGATATGTTTACCTGTTATTTATAGGAGAGACAAACATCGCCATGCTTTATGGGCCCTAAAACGTGGGCAAAACGTTGACACAACAGGTCCTACATTCTAGCCAAGGTGCCAGCTCAATAAAGCATGACCTGATGTTATCTGGTGGCAATCCATGCACTGCAGGGACAAGTGGGTAAGAATAATATTTTCTACTCAGTTCTAAACTTATGATAGACGTCACCAGGGGTGTAGTTCTTTTAACATCATGATTGTATTAAAAAAGATAGTGAGCAAAATAAATATCTAGCACATGAAAACTTAAAATATAATGTCAAATGAACAGGAGAAGATTGCAGTGAAGTAGTTTTATCATTGGCATGTACTATTTATATTTTGCAGAATCAAAAAACTTGGATCGTAATTCAAAAGCAACTTAGTTGTCATTTTAAATGATGTAACAAATCCAAAGTTTCTAGCAGAAACGCTAGTTCATATCCATGAAGGACTTCTGCAGGGTCAAATAAGCGTGGGCTAAAAAGTCCAAATGTGACTGGGGTATGGATGTCAACCAATGCTCTTGAACCTGAAAGGTATGTCGCAACTTTTTATGTTTACAGTGATATAGAGAAGCATGGAATAGCAAGAACACCAAATACTGCCTCACAAAGGTAAAAGATAAAGAAAGTTCCATCAATCAAAGTTCTGGAAAGAAAAGATTTTTTTTCGAATCCTATCAAACATTTAAAAGAAGAATCATTTAAATTTTTCGTTGAATGTTCCTTGTAGAACCCATAAAAAATATAGAGTGTAGTAAAGCTTGAGAAAATTTTTGAGTATAACCATCAAATCTGTTTATGTCAAGGCTCAAAGGTTGGGTTCTTCGCATCGACTATGACTGATGCAACCTTTCCAGCAAAGATGGGGAAAGGTTCCAAGAAATGAGAGAGATGTCTGAAATATAAAGTAAGAAGATATTGCCTGTTGTTCTTTATAATTTGGCATCATTTACCAGGGCCGTCAAGAGCCAGCTCGGGCTCAGGGGTAATTCACAAAGCTGGGCCCCTTAAGAAAAAATCATATGCCCACGCCCTTCAGTCACCAGAGAACTGTGGAAACGCCCTTGTAGTTACAGTTGTTGAAAATAATTTTTAAGGATTTATGAAAATTTGTAAAAACGTTTTACATGAATCAAGGACATGTTTTCTCTGCGATAAACTTACAGGTATTAATTCCATGTATGTAGCTGAAATAGTAGCCTTTTGTGTTGTAAATAGATCTTATTTTACTGCTGAATATAGTTTTGGTGGGATTTAAGTCATATTTAGCTAGTCCCCAATTAGTACAGCATAGTTGAAGGGGGATTTGAATAAAACGCTACTATCAATTAAACACTAAAGAATAGGTTACCTTTTTACTTTGGCAGGGTTTCTTCAGAAGTTTATGGCTTTCTGGGTAATGCACTTCAGAAGTTTATGGCTTTCAATGGAGACTGACATTTGAAAAAAACAAACTTCAATTCTTTTGAAATTCCTTCCAAGAAAACAAGAAAAGTAGAGAAAACATGATAGCCTTTCTACAGCAAGAAGTTCATGTTGTGTCTCAGGAATAGAGGAACAAAGTGAATCTGAAAAATTGCTTTTGGAGCGCTGGCCAGCTGTTACAGTGACTGTTATCAAGTACAGCTATTATCAGTATCAGTAACAGTATCAAGTACAGCTATTATCAATACTATTGGTGACTGATTTCAGTTTTTGTGATTTTGTTCTATATTCGGGCAAACGAACAATAAGACTCTGCAAGATCACATTATCATTGCTACCTAAGCCTACTGGCATTGTATTTTTGTTTCAGTATATCTTTTAATGCGTGTGCCAAGAAAACCACTTCCACTTGTGTTTAAATGAAACAAATTTGAGAAAATATGCCAATAATTCTAAGGGGCCATCATTTGTCAAACACTCTCCTGAATAGCAAATATTGGTTGTGTTTAGATAGGAAGAATGAAATTTAATGCATGTTTGAAATTTAATAATGCAGGCTTGCGAGGGTTAAAATTATAACATTGCGGATAAGACTAAATTTTTTTCATCATCATCATCATTCGGTGACTGTTTCAATGAAGAATTTTCGTCATTACTCTACTCCAGTAGTCACAATCTTCAGCTACTCTTATGCACTGCTCAAAGTTCATCTTTGTCTGTTCCACGATTTACGGGACGTCCCCTTGGTCTTTTTGCACATACTTTTCCTTCCAACAATGATTTTTGCATTTTGTCTTTTCTTATTAAATGTCCAAAATACTGCGTCTTTCTCATTGTTAATTTTTTTTCTAGCGCTCATTAAATCTCTCAACATGTATCCTTGCCTGGGCTATACGTATGGTCAAAAGTTCTTCTTTGGTAAAGGTACTTTTTTCCCCAAAAATGGTGGTATAAAAATTGTTGCCTGTTTCTTTACCATAATGGCAAAGCCTTTGTCAACAAGTAGCCCATCCCCTGGGTTTACGTGCTCAAGAATTCCACACCTTACAAAAAGCAACACATCATCTATACTGCCCTCAAAATGTTCAGATATTACACAAGCTGCACCATTGGGAGTTACAGCAATCAAACACTTCACTGTATTATGATTTTTGTAAGGCGAATACATGTTTCTAATAATTGCTGGGAATTTTACAAAAGAATTCAGTACAACCTACTGAGCATCTGACATTTCTAAATTGCTAGAACATTTTTGGAAGGAATTGTTGCAGTTCTTGACGTGGGGGTATCATGAGAAACTTGTAGTCTTTGAAAATATGAAACATAAATTGGATCCATGTTCTGAATATTCTTCTAGCCACAGTGCATGATATGTCATACAGATATGAAATTGTTTGATGTTTTAAACCCCCTTCTCAAACCAAACAGTGTTATAAAAATTTGTTCTTTTGTTGAAATTTGCATTGGCACTCTTCTACTTTTGCCATTCTTTTCCTTTTGATCACACAAGTAGTTTAATTCAAATTTTTCAGGCCCTAGAAAACTGTAAAGAGTTTCAAACTGAGCTGAAAATATTCCAGTAAAATACTTGCCCTTTACATTATTTTTAAGAAAGGTTTTGCACTCAAACAGTTGAGGTCATGTTTGCTCAACAGTATTGATGGAAGAACTTCCAAAAGTTTTCATTTCATTTTGTAGCACTATATTTTCAGCTTTTGCTCCTAGTTTGTACTTACTGTAAACAGTGTGTTTCTTTATCACAGTGGCTTAAGCAACTACCGTCTGTCTCTGTCTCTGTGTCTGAATCGTGTCATCTTCCTAAAAAAGCCACTTTCACACTCCATTATGGAGTTGAGACTCAAAATCTAAAGCAAGACTAGAATTGTTTTTCGTTTGTCTGCCAAGTGAGTCGTTAGCATTCAAAAGCATAGTGCGGATTTATAATGTTTATTGCGATTTTCTAGAAACAGATATAGATCAGTTTTGCTCCTTGTTACCTGAGGGAAAGTTTTTCTTGAGCTTCCAAGATTTATTAGCTTCAACTGTGAAAGAGCTCAAGAAAATTCTGTGGGCCTACAAAGAGAAGGTATTGGGTGTCAAGGCAACTTAATTGTGGTGTGTTTGCAATATTTTCAAGATTGGAGCAGCAAGAGAGTGAATATCCCAGTATATCCAAGTCATGTACTGGCATACTCTCTTGCTGTTCCAATCTGGCATCCAGGTAGTATGTGTCAAAAATGACAAATGCACATATGAAGCGATTTTTTCTTCTATATATAGCAGTTTACCTTAGATATCAGACCTCAGAGGAACTTCAAGCTTTATCTTGTTCAGTTGTATGACTATCTTGTAATAGGAACATACAAGCTTGAGCACATCAAGCTCAAAAGTACTGCCTACAAAAAGCTGAAGGCCTTCCAATTTTTTTCTGAAGGATATAGCAAAAAATTCTATGTTGCATAAGATGACAGTTACACTTACTTAGATGTTCGCACAAAGACCTCTATGAAAAATAAGCTTTACAAGGTCCTTGTCATCCTTTCAAATGCATTTGGGATGTTTGCTCTGCCGTTTGCATTTTTCCTGCTGGTGCAGGTCTGGGTGGCTTCGGCAACTGCCATCATAATGGAGGTGTCCTTTTTGCCTTTTGCCTTAATTGATGTATTATTCTTCCTTCTCTTCTTTTAGCACAAAACATGGGAAGCACTTTGAATCATATGTGCGTGCATTATATACAGACCAGATGATTAAAGATGACTGAGACATTGGTTCTTATTCAACCAGGGCTAATAATTTCGAAATCTCACCCATATGTGGGTGCTTCTTTAGATGGGATCGTTACATCGAATGGTGACTCACGGGAACTTGAAATAAAATGCCCCTTTTCAAAGCATAACTCATCTGTTACCGAAGCATTGGAAGATAAAATATTCATTTTGATAGAAAAGCAGAAAGTAGAACTAAAGAGGGGTTATCTTACTTTTATCAAATTCATATATACCAAACGAGTTCAAAGAGGCTTGAAATTATATTTACATGGTGGCTGGGAGAAGTCACCCCTTTGATCGAAGAGAAGAAAAAATGATTCTGAAGAATGAAAGAATTAAAAAAGAACTCAAGGACCTCTCAGTATTTAATGCAAGAACATTAGTAAGAAATTAAGCTTGCAAATTGTTACAAAGTTATCAGTGTCAGTATCTTACATCAGTATATCTGGAATGCATTATGTTTGAGTTATATGTTAGTTCGTTAGTTATAACTAAATCTACATTTACCTGATTAGTTTTTAAAGGAAAAGTGAGACACTTTTCACCTTTTCTTTCCATTAACTTATAGATCATCATTTAGAAGTAAGTTTTTCCTGGTTTATAACAAAAAATTCTAATCAGGGGGTGCATTTTGCTTTTTATCATGTGACCCTATGACATACATTGTGATAACTCCGAATTTCCCTGTCCTCCTGATAACAAGTAGCATTTTGAGGAAAACGTAGACAAAAGATCGGATAAATCAGAGAAATCATGGCAGATTTTTAAATGGATTTCGATTATGCAGAGAATAACTCTTTGGAAATCGTTCCATTCCAATTTGAACCTCTAGTACAAAACAACTACCCGAATACAATCACGGAAACATCAAGCTCCGAGGACGACCTAGAAAATGGTGGCACAGAAGAAGAACATCCCAGTGGACAAATTAGAATTACAGAATGGTGAGTGGTTTTTTACAATCAAATTATTTTCAAAGATAATAATTTTAATAAACACAGTTTTGTTGTAAAAAATTGTGCAGAGGGGGAAATTTTCAACGACTTTTTACCTAGCTGCAAATGTGGGAGTTGTATCAGTGTTGAAAAGGCAGCTGAGGCAATATGTTGCAGGGAGATCGAAGCTGTTGAGAATTTATTGGGAGAAGAAAGGGTTAATTGTATCACAGCTCATTCCGGATTTCGTAGTTGCTGTCTTAACATGCAATCAGTTTGTGTTGCAATAGAGATTTATTCTCAGTATGTTGGACCCTTTGATGGGACACAACCACCGCATGAGTAAGTAAAGTTAATGATTATTGTCTTTTCTCGTACTATCCTCAGTGCATAATTATCACAATACTCACTTAATATCATAAATATTTTTAATAGAATCTATAGCCATGTTGCATATCGGCAGCTTGCAAGATTCCTCTATGGACATCTTGGACGTCATAACCGCCGCGTTCACCCTTCCTCTGCAGTAGCTGTGCAACAGAATCTGTTATATCCACAGTAACCATAGTATCCATGCGATCAGTGGTCTCATCAACATTAGGCTCTGTTTCAGCATTTGAACATGATTGATGTGATGCAAGTGCTGATTCAATAACCTGGTTGAACAAATTTTTTCTCTCAATAAATTGTGAGTCAATTTTGAATTAATATACATTGCTTTTTTCATAGGTCAATAATTTATATTTAACAGAAATTTGAAATAACGCTCCGTCTATAAAGACCCCTTTTTCATACAAGAAAGACTACCGTGTAAACTGCAATGATTTAGTCATATTTCATGGTGTATTTTGTCGTAATATTGCCAATTTCTTATTTCATGTTTTGGAGAGTAAAAATTTTCTTGTCCAGTTTTGTCTTCAGCATCTCTAGAAAACCTCGAGAATCACTCAGCACAGTTATTTTTTACATAAGCCCCCCTCTCTAATAAGCCCCCATTTCTATTAAGCCTCCTCTCTCTAAAACCTCGAATATTAAAAAATTCTGGGGGGATGCTTAATAGAGCTTTATGGTAACTTAGTTACGACAAGGTATAAGAAAATTGTCTTGTACGCAGCAAGGTGCAATATATTTTTATACGGAAGACACTTCCGCCCCCATGCCGTTACAAAACATTTGCCCGAATTAACAGTAGTAGTAAAAATAAGACTTACTTCTGAATGCATTCTCTTTTTGTGGGCATCATATGTCGCCTTTCTACTTTGTTATATAGAAATAACGTGGGGACAGCATCTGGCAAAAGTTGTGCTTTCATCGTCACTTCCAAAGAGCTGTTTACAACAGCGATCTCCTCCGAAACGATTCATTTGTAAAATGAAGAGAGCAGACTCTGGAGTGTCAACTTTGTACAAATTTTTCACGTTTTATTTTGACAAGCCACGCTTTCCTAACTGCTTTGTCTTCTGGAAATTTATGAAATGAAATGTTCTTCCCATCGGCGGTGGCCACAGCTCTTACTCTGTAAGCAAAACAATGACGTATTTTATTACTACTTATACTTATTTACAGGCATTTCTTAGTGTCAAAAACAATTTGCAAAAGATTACCAATAACTGACTCTAAATTCGTTTAGAAGCATGTTGTAAACGTTAACATTGCACTGTATACCAGTAGCAGCAATAACAAATTATCACAATCTATGTCACGGTGTCACTTGATTCATTTCCCGCCATAATTTGAAATAGGTTTTTTAAGTAGGGGAATGAAATCAGAAAAGAAAAATATTTTGACAACACATTTTACTTGCGCATCAATACACTTCACATGAAGGGCCTTGGGGAATCTGGGGGTGGCTGTGGGGTTTTGTGCTTGGCTGTGCTTTGGGATGGGCTGGTTGGGGGCATCTAAGGCTGTATTGGAGTACCAATCTGGCCTTTTGGTGTCTCTGATTGGCTTGTCTTGAGGTGTGGCTGGGTGTTGAACTCTTGGGCTGCCTTTCGGGTTCTCTTGGGCATTTCATGCTCTGGTGTGCATTTGGTGGGGGCCTTGGTATGCCTTTGGACTGGTCTCATCACTTAGAAAAAATTCTTCCATAACTTGCTTTTTGGTTATATCAACCTCCAAACATTCTTCGAAGATTTTCAAAAGTTAATAGGATTTTAGTACAGGGGGTGCTCTCTCCTCGATTAGTTTACCTATTGAGAGAGCTCCTCCTCAAGAAATTCCTCTCCATACAAATTTCTAGTTTATGGTAACTATTTATATTAACTATTTTATCGTATTTTTAACTTGTTATAATTTTACTTTCACGTTAGTTTGTTTAATGGATTTTTGTATGTTGTGGAATTTTAAAATGAAAAACTGAACTGAACTGAGCACCAATTGGAAAAATCGAGGGGTGTAAAAAATCACTTTGTGAAAATATTGTACACCTTTCATGGAAATCCCATTGTTTTTTCTGAAAATGTTTTGATATCCTTTTGTTTTATTGGAAATCATTGCTCCTTGGGAAAAGTAGCATTAAAGTCTTCGGGAATTGTGGACAGCTAAAATATCCCCACCCACCCAACAACCACTGTAATGGATTTTGCTATGAGAAAATGTTTCTGCCGTGAAAGACATTAATGAGAAGAGATACTGGATTTCAAAACTGGAGTAACACCTTATGTATCTTTCTGTCGGACAGGGTTTCGCATATATAGCACACAGTACTCAAGAATAGAGATACCAAGCTGAGGCAAACTGTTATCTAATGATGACGAAAACAGTAATCTAATATAACATTTTCTTCTACATAAGTTTTACAGAAAGCAAGATGGTTTTCCTTTCCAAGTAGTGTAACAGTTGCTAACCTTACAATATCATTGTTTAAGCTGAATATATAATTTGAAATCAAGTGCTAAATACCTTGTAGTATATGCCCAAACAGAGAGAAATTTTATCAATTGGTTGCTGATAAGGGCAAAACTAAGTGTCTGCTGCCAAAAGGAGTCCAAGTTAAAGGTTAAGACCATATCAGTTTTGATCATTCTCATTACTTTTCATAAATTGTGCTTTTCAATTGCAGCTAAACTTTTAAAAAAGAAGTATTTAGTGGTTTTGAGGTAACGTTAAAAAATTTTCATTAAAGAAGCCTACTTTAAAGGGCCACTCCAGCCCAAAAATTTTTTCTGAGATTTTTGCATAAATTGGTAGTTAGTCGAGAAAAAGAAGCTATCGTGAAATTTTTTTCGAAAAGCTTAACTCGTTTTCCAGATATAGACGCTCAAAGTTGAGAATCACCGTAAAAATATGACAAAATTTTTTTCGGAAAAAGCACTTTGTGACGTATGAAGGGACCATTGTTTCAACATTCGGTGCTATTGTTATACGTTCGCACTGAAATTCGCACGACTCGGTAGAGGCTCGGAAGAGGCGATTCATGTCGGAATCTCGGTTGTCGTTTTATTTATTTTCTTCATTGCGATTGATGTTCAGCGGAGGCTTCCAGCCAACATGGACTAGTAATTCGACAAATCAAAGATGGAAGCTTCAACCTGAACGCATATACTCATCTTGGCAACGCAGCAAGCTTTTCAATATGGAATGCTTCACGAATTTTCAGATGTGAATGGATTTCTGACCGAAGGCATTTCTTATCGTCGTGTCATCTCAGGGATTTCCAGGGAGCTGAATAATAGAATTGATGTCTCACCGCAGTAGAAGAAGAACCCCATTCACAAGATGGAAACTTTCCCGTAAGTCACAATTCATCCTTATTATCATTCTACTATGTTGAATGTTAGGCGAAACTGCAGGGTGTAGAGGTTTGGAGGGGGTTTGGGGATGGTGTGACACGCACCCCCTAAGCATCGCAATTTGCCGGGCTTTGAGAAAAACTTTGTCCTCTAAATACAAGTTTTCTAACAGCCAGTCTTATGAACTGTCCCCCAAATGGTCAGAAATGTGGTAATATGAAAATTACAACAGGGGCTCTCAAGCAAAATGTCACATAAAATATTACCAAAAGTAGAAGTTTGCTACTTTTTTGTACCAACAAGGGGGCCTAAGCCTCCTAGCACTACATCCCTGCCAATGATCTGTGCACTACACCTTTGCCCGAGGTATAGATGTGTAAAATTTCCCAGGGTTTGTCTCCTGAACCCTTCTTCTTCATGTTCTACCTTGTTCTGCCTTCAATTTTGGAGTTCTGCCTATTTCATCTTTAAATTGATGCACAATTTCAAAATTTTGCCAGATCAATATCCAGGGCAAAAGATCTACTACCCAAAAGAAAAAACATGGAATTTACACCCTTGGTTTAAGAAAAAAGATGTGTAATATCCTCATTCTAATGTTTTGAGGCAGAATTGTTTATATTTGTTAAATTTACCTTTGCTATTCTAGCATTGATTCATATAAGCATTGCCTATATCATTTAAATTCATCTTTGTGTTACTTTAAGTTAATATCCTTAGATGCTATTTGCTATAGTAACAGTGGTTGCCCTTTCACCCCTAAATTTCTCTTCGATCCTTCTAAATATCTATACTCTGAATGCCCCTGAGTGTCCAAGTTTCTTTGATCAATTTATGTTTTAATATGACTCAAAAGTAAATTTCACTGGTATGTTAGTATTTATCCCTGTCAACCTTATTATTCTAGGCATAAAAAAGGTAACAAACTCTTTTATGGATCAGCAGAAAGGATCTTGCAAAAAAATGCTAGATGAAGGTGCTAAAAAAATGCTACTGGCTTTGTGGGAGTGATAACTTGCCCCTCTCTTCCATTCAAGAGTTACCACAAAGACCTCAACACATTATTCTGTTTTTGTTTTAACATTTTTACAAAGGAGACTATTTTTAAAATTATCAAAATTTTATATATAATTTGGTCATATCTATATAATGTTTGCAAAGCCACTGCTATTATTTAAAGCTAGAAACAACATATAGGTATTTTCTAGAAGTTTTGCAATAAATTATTGTTTCATGATACTTTTATAAGAACATTTCTCATGTGCAATAGAAATTACAAATTGCTAGCTAGTTCACTGGCCTGATTGTATAATTCAATGTAGCCAAGTATTTAAATACATCAAACATGTATTAATTATTCATAAATATAGTAGGTTGAAATTCTGACAGCTTAAAGGAGCCTACAAGGCCACTGTAATAGCTTAAAGGTTAAATACAAAAATTATATTTACACAAGTATATTGAAAAAGTTGAAATATTAATTTAATCTCAAATCCCTTTTTTGTTTGTATAAAAACAAATTTATAATTTTTGAAAAAGTTGTTTGACTCATGACTAATGGTAGGTTTTTAGTCTTGTCTTGAAAGTTGTATACTTTCTTGTCCATGCCTTCGATTGTCCTGGTTTATTTCTAATAAGTCATAGTCATGTTGATATGAAGCTCTTTATCCTAATGAATATGTTGTATCAATTCATACAGCTTTCATTCCCGGTATACTGGTTTTGTTTTGGTCTTTCCTCCCGAATTAATTGCGCAAGGTTTTTTAGCTGTTGCACTAAAGGAAGAGCTGATGAAAAAGCGTGAATCTTCTTTTTAAAATCAGGGAACTGGCCTGCCAATACAAATTGCTTCAAAAGCAACATTCCATGAAAGTCTGTCAACATCCTTATGTCTCTGTCGCGCTGGCCTACTTTGACAATTTGACTTCTCTGTCAGAAAGATTCGTGCGATGAAAGACTTCCATATTCGATCAGAATATCAAGACTGATGAACGATACTTCTCTCTTTATATCGATTCCAAATAAAAGTCTGGCCTTCTAAAAAGCATGCCGCTGCTAGGCCCTGTCTGCCATTTCGCTAGGTTCTCGTTGACCCTTTGGACAGCCGAGGATACTTGCCGCGAACTTACAGAGGCCGAAAATGTTTGTGACGTCAATCCGAAGATCTCCGATAACACGGTTGAAAACAATTCAACTCAATGACCATTTTACAAACGGTAATAACTACAAGACGGTTAGAGATATTCAAAAAATAATAACAGATTCGTTTTCAGGAGGTCTGATTACATCGTGTTCTGAAATAAAAATTTTGGGCTGGAGTGGCCCTTTAACAAGTCACCTTATTTTGTAACACAATGTTGTGACAATTACAAATTGTTAAAACTGATTCAATCTGACTTAAAAATTACTCCAAAAGAAACAAGTATACTAAAACCATAAGCACTTTAGCCTACAAATGTTATTTAAAATTCTATTTCTTCTTTGTACATTCATTGCAAAACCATTGAAGATGGTTGTTAACAAATACTTCTATCAGTATGCGTTCACACATTCTGTGAAACCACTGGTTACATTTGCAGCATTCAACCATATGCCTGTTGAAGTATTTATGCAGTTATAAGTTTATAATCATCAACAATTGTTTGTATTTTGATCTGACAGTACAGTTTTTCATTTTGTATTCTAGGTGATTTTAGCATGGAATAAGCTTCAAATGGGAACTAAATGAGGGTTCCATAAAACTCAAAAAGTTATTTGTAACCAAAGCACAGTCATTTGATCATATGACTACGAAAATATAAGTTGTCTTAGAAATTATACAAAAAAGTTGGGGCCAAGCAAAACATGTTTCACACATTCCTGTTCAATTGAGTTAGCTTTAAAGATACTACCTCTTTTTGCACATTGTAAATTCTTCAAATTTTGTCGAAATGTAAAAAATATTTAATTCAATCAAGACTCTGTTAATTTAAAGTTATGTCGAGTTTTGCAGAAATAGCGTAAAGAAATCACGAGTGTATATCTGACAACATAACAAAACTCAATAATAATAGCGAACACAACTTCAGCAAGCGAGACACTTAAAACTCATTACAGTCACATGATGTATAACCGCTTTTGCGGAACAGGAAGCGGATGTAGATACGAATCAATATAACAAAAGATAATTATTGTTCAACAGACTCTTATGTGAAATATACAAAAAATGTATGTTTGGTTACTGTTGTAAACAACAGTAATTTATTTTATATATTAATGTATCAACTTGGCTTTTTATTCTGAAAAATTGTAGCAAATTGTATCAATCATTTCTAAAATGTTTTTTATTGATTTTTTCAGGATAGTAAGGACTTTTTACAACAAAAATGCAGCATTTCAAATTGTTTTCCAACAAATGGAAGAGAATAACATACCTGCAAAATGAATTGTTGTCTGATGGAGCCCAACACATACGAAAATTACAATGTAGCTGTATCCCAAATTCTTTCTAGACACATCTACGTCCTCGTTTGTTTACCAAAGGGAATTCTTCCAATCTGTTTGCTGTTAAGGCTCTCAATAGGTGATGTCTCATCAATACTTGATCAAAAGTCACATCAATTGGATATTTTTCGTTTTTAACAAAATAAAAAATGAACGCCAATGCATAAATCCCACAGTCAATACCATTTGTCTGTTGCTGAACAGGGAGAACTTAATTTTCAAACCTTTTTCTCAGAATGCTTTGATAAATGCTAAAAGAAAATTTTTGACCAACAGTTGGATCCTGTAGCCCACCTGTTTCTTGTTATTGGCATTGGATCATTCCTTGGTAGACATGTATAATTGTGTCATTTAGCATTTCATGGTCTGAAACGGACTTCCAGTCAGCTTTTGTCAAATGCTGTCTCAGTGTCAGTCTTGTTTGCTGTGACGTTTCTTCTTCCTCACCATTATACAAAATATCATTGGCTCCTCAGTAGTATTGTGCTTTTTTCCGTTTTCAGAGCTTATGGCAATTTTTGACGCCTTAGCGTATTTTTCTCATTTCTCCCCAACTCTTCCGCCAAAGGGACACTTTTTCTTCCTTAAACAAAAACTTTTCATGTGTTCTATTTTTTTCGAATTGTTGAAAAACACTGGGTTGCAGGAGAATGCCTTTTTCTTTCGGAACCAAGCTATATAACAATTCTCTTATTTCCGAAATTTTTTCACTAAGTTTGCCAAGCAACTTGGGTTTGTCTTCTATTAAGAATGTCAGTTTTCCTATGTCCGTGAGGGTATCACCAATTTTGCGATCTGAAGCATGCCCTCCAAACTCTTTCCTTTAGCCTGCATCACTATCAGATGTCATATTACTGTCCTTCTTTGTATCAATGGCTTTATAGTCGAGCAATATGTATTCTTTGACCACATTTCCTCTTGCAATTTCCATTATACAACATATCATTGGCTCCAGGCAGCACTGCCTTGGTGCTAGATTCCTCATCACCAAACAGCCCTTGCTCGTCTTGAATTAATACTTCCTCAGTAGTGATGATGGAGATGATGAAATAATGATGGAGTTCCTTACCAGAAGCTGGTGGAAGCTTTTCAACACAACTGGATTGCTGTGTATGCGTGAGTATTAATGCTAAATCCTATCCACCCTGACTTGCCGCTGATGGTTGCTTTTCTTTAAATTTGACCACGGTTTTGTGCCTCGACAATGGCAAGAATCTCCTCAACTGTACAATCAGCATTTATTGCATGTACTTGGGACAGGAAGGCACAAACTGCATGTTGAAATTTCAACATCAAAAGTTGGTGAACGTTATGATATAAATCACAGCAATTTTATAATGAGCAGGAAAATAATGAATACAAATGGAAAGACATACGTTACTGATTTGTCAGATCAGGATTTCATACATAATGGTAAAAAGGTAGTGATACTGGTCAATTATATTGCCTTCTTTAAAAACTACAGCATCCAATGTATGTTTACTTTCATTTAAAAATCCAGTTTCGATGCAACAATTTGCTGCATTAGTATTTTCTGTGCATTCTTCATATATCCTGGTTTTCTTAGCAGTTCTGCATATGTTATAGAAATGATTATTTGATCTACTCGTGAGTCAGCTGATGGGTATGAGTCAGAATATTCCAGTATTGATATAATCAGTTCTGTGGCTACGAAAATACCATCTTTGTTATCCTCAAGCTTGTTTATCTGAATTCTTATAATGTTTTTCAAAGAAATGTTATTATCTGGAATGACACATGCTACTTTTGTCACTGGATGGCTAACAAATCCCCATGGTATGAGGTAAATTGGTGAGAGTTTTTTGACCTCCTCAAAATGAGATGTTTTATTTATGAAGTTAGAAGCAAACGAAAAAAGGGAAGTGGCAGCACTCGGTATGAAACACAGCTCATTCAAACCATAGTCATTTGCAGTAAATTCTTACAGCTTTCTGATGTCATTAATATTTGAGGAACATAGCTTTTCCATTCTCAGATATATAGTTTCAGTTTTATTGAAAACAGATTTGAAGAGGTAGGTCTCAATGAATCTTTCTGAGGGAATTGTAGAGGTATCACCTTGAAATGGTGTTAAATCATTATGGTTATCATTGGCAGACTTTGCCAGTCCAGATACAATGTCATCACACAAAAGAGAGCTTTGTATCTCAACAACTTGCTTGAAACAGAGTTCAAGAAATTTTAAATAATCACCTTCCTTATTTGATGTTAAATGAAATGATGAAATATCGGTGTCAGGAGGCTGTGGTTTTTGAAAGAGATCCATAACAGCATATTTTCCCTTGACATATTCTAGCTGGAAAGTTAGAAAATGTGTTAGTCTTTCAGCATTATGTATCAACTGTGACTTGAGCATAGTTTCTAAATTGTCACATTCGATCCAATGCATATTACTTGGTGTTTTTTGCACTGAAGTTTTTATTCCAACAGTATTCCAAAGATCTTTTGAAATTTTACTGTCCTTCAGATCTTTAGAATATGAATAAGTCAGACCTGACAAATTCAAGGCAGACATTAGACTTTTGTACATGTTAATGGCCCCTCATTGGATAACACTTTAGTTAAGGGTGTTACAGCCTTATAATCTAGCATTGATTGTCTGATTGCCAAAATTGAAAGACATTTTAATAATGTTGACCGTGCTATACGTACAGAGGAATCAACAAAGTCATTTCCTGTCACAACGAGATCAAATAAAGAGAATACTAAAGGGTTGCTGGCCAATTCAGCTACTACCCTGAAATCGGATACCAGAAAGCCACTACCTTCACAATGTTTCATTTGATGCTGGGCTGATGTTTCATTTGATGCTGGGCTGATGTTTCATTTGATCCTTTCTAAAGACCGCGCTTTTTTGAAGGCACTTGGTGTACCAGACTTTGGAACAGACAGGTCTGATTCATTAAAATGTCTGGAACAAATGTAAGATGTCGATTGTGGGGTGAAACCTTCTTCTCTTACTCTAGCAATCCAGGCTTTCAGAAGCTTTTCATTTTAAGAGGGTACAAGAAAAAAGATTGATCTGGATTCTTGGAACTGGAACAGCTGTAACCATAAACTCAACAATAGCCTGGCATATTGTTCAGTTGCAAACCATTTTAAATAAAGGTGTAAGAATAAAAGAGTCGAATGAATCCACAAGTTGAAGTGCAATGAACGGATGACAAACGGCAACGGCCTAGGCGAGTCCGGAACAAATTTTCCTTTCGTTGTATGGTTATCAGAAAGGAGAAACTTTTCCAATCAAAGGTACGAATAAAGTAATGTTAGTAGATTTCAAAAGGCCAGGGAATATAATAAACTACTTTGTAAAGCGCCAAAAAATTGATTGTAAATCACAACAAAATTGCAAGATACACTATGTTACGCTAGGAACAAATTTGGCTTGCCTTGTTGCTACCTGGTAACCAAGGCTAATCCCTGTTAGCCAATCACTTTTCTACAGAAATTTTTTAAGCAACCACAAGAGTCATTAATTAAGCAGTGGACAGCCTCTGTCGGCTTTCTTACTGAAGTTTTTCAGGATCTGAAAAACCAGTCCAGACATAAGCCAGAAATGTTAGACTGTGCCTTGCTGATTTATTGAATATCAATAAGAAAACAGGTAATTTATGATCGGCCAAAGTCAAAATATTCTGGCTTTGTTGACAGATGGTAATATCAAAACTCTGAAAACCTTGCTTCTGAAGCTTTCGTTGTTATGTTGACCGGCCTAAAGTCCCATTGCAAAGTCCAGTTGGATTCTTTTTAACAGACAAATTAAATACTGAATCACAAGCACCATTAGTCAAGACATGCCATACATGTCTGATAATGGTTTTAGATTCTTATTCATAACATGTGATGGTACATCTACAAACTTAAACACATTGGATAACCTTGGGTGCAGATTCAAAGGAAAATATGACACCGTGATTGTTAAATTGAAGTATCCTACAATAAACTTCTTTGTCTATGCCAGGTTGAATAATTGGCTCGCAATGCTTTGGGAAACCTAGGATCATTCAAAACATCACATTGGGAAAGTATCTCTTGGAAATACATAACAAATCTTTCAGTCTTGCAAAACAAAGAAGGTCTTAATTTAGCAAACAAGCTGGATTCAGAACATGTTAACTGGGAAAAACACAAAATGAAATTCAAGCTAGCAGCCCAGACATTCAGATCATCTATAGCTTTGTGCTGATTTGTAACATTATGCTTACTTATTGACAATTCGATTAAATTACATATGTCCTTTATTTAGCTCCTTTAAGCAAAGAAGACGAGTGATTCACAACTCACCTACCAAAATACAGATAGTCAGGCTTGCAATCACTGTAAATGGAGAAGAAGAATAGTTGCAAGTGGAAACAAAACTTCACGCTTTTAGAGAATATATGGTAAAAACTCCAACAACATAGGGTGGTAGAATGTATTCTTAGGCTTGCCAGAATCTATCAATGTTGCCACCTTGTCACCATAGAAGCAGTTGAAGCAACATATATGAGGAAGGTAGGGGGGTTGACAACCTTGGTTTTTCAGAGAATCTGTAGCTGATCTCTGTTTATCAAAATAAAGGTTGCATTAAAACTAACTTCGGAAATACTCTGCTGTTGGGTTTTTTGTGTATGACATAATGCAAATGGCAACCTTGATGTAGTTCTTGCCAAGCAGTGGGAATAAGCAAAATAGTTAAGCCAATGCAGATAACACTAACTGAAAACATACCTTGGTATCATGTAGGAATTGACTTTCTAGGACCAATACCAAATTCGCAACACTATTTATTAGTGAGTTTCCGAAACAGGATGAACAACGGTGAGGAACGGTGTTTCCGACCGTGTTTTGGAAAGGAACTTCGAAGATTTACCGTCCTTATCAGAACAAAGATATTTATGATCAAGGTATTTATGAACCTTTCAACTTTTAAACTTTCACATATAGTATTGTTGTACCTCGTTTCTTATCCTTATAACCAGTTGATAAAGTATTATAACCGTTTTCTTTTGATTTCTCAGTTTTAGCTCTCACCTTGTGGTCTATTAAAGATAGCCTACTCGAAAAGTGCAGCCAGTGATGCAAAAAGCCAGCAATCGTTAGTAATTATACTGGACATTTTATTGAGAAGTTATGCAGCTGATGCCAGTTTATATGAACAATGTATACGTATACCAAAAGTTTAAAAATTGCAACGATATCAGATAATTTTGTTGATAGTGTACCTAGTTTTAAGCGGCCACATTTGTTTTTTGATAATGAATTGATAATAAAAACTAAGAACAACTTTCGTTCGTTTCTATTTTATTTTAAGTTTGATTCCGGTTATGTTCTTCAAATGGCAATTGATGGATTTGAAATTAGCGGTGTTCTTCGAGCCTCGATGAAGGACAAGTCGTATAAAGTAGACCTAAATGTTGATGGTAAGGGAGGAATAAAATCGGCAGGATGTGAATGTCCAAGGGGCAAGTGGCTTTATATAGCCATATGGCTGTACTGCAATACATGTTCACAAAAAGGGATGTCAAAGACATACCTTCCGAATTCTTGGTTAGCTCGACCAAAAACTGCAACAAGGAAAAGCTCAACAAAACGTCTTCCAGATTTATTCCCTGAAAGCAAGCCTGATTTTCAAGCCTCCAGCAGGAATTTCACTGAAGGGGACAAGGTTGCATTCTCCCAAATGCTGACAGAGGCAAATGTGGACTGTCGTTTCCAATGGCTAGCTTCCAAAGAAGTTGAACCTGTAAAAGATGCGATTGCACCTCCTTTGGTTGAAGACCTACTACCGCTATTTGCTAGTGATAAGCAGGAGTTTATCAAGGTCGCAAGGTCACCAAAAAACAACAGCTGTGGGTTGCTGATCATAGAAAGGGTCAACGCAAACTCTCTCTGGGGGCTATATAGAAGGCTATGATTGCTAGGGAGTAATTTTAGAACAGTGGTTGCTGCCATAGAAAGAAAAACCATCTTTATTCAAGACCTTGAAGTATAACCTTTTAAAAAAGGATGCTGTGATTTGGGGTCAAATGCATGAACATCATTCTTTCACAGAGTATGTAAAGGCAACAGGGAACACAGTTATTGAAACAGGGCTGTATCTTTTTGACTGTAGTTTTCTTGGGTGCACTCCTGATGGAATAATTATTGACAAAATGGGGGGGAGGAGGGTGGAGCTCTTTACAATTAGAGAAATGATGTCCAGAGAGATGGCATCTGAGAAAGAACATGAAATTGAACCCAGATCATCTATACTGGCATCAAGTTCAAGGGAAACTTGCAGCTTTGAGTGTCTCATGGGCTCACTTTGTGATATGGACAACAAAAGATTTGTTTATCACAACAGTCTCTGCTGATGAAGAATGGAAAAGAAAGCATGTGCAACTTCTTTCAAATTTTTATCTAGATACACTTTTGCCAAAATTTTTTACAAAAGAAGACTGAATAAGGAAAAGCTATTTGCATTTAAAATTGTTATTTTTGGAGGTGTATTTGATTAGCATAAGACTTATCAGGTCCTTTCCTGCTCCAAAATTAATTTTTATTGATTCACCAAACTATTTTCCGAACGATATCCCGATTTTGACATGTTTTAAGAGGTGTTTAGCCGCTTAATGGAGATTTTATGGCTTGTTCTTTGGGGTTTCTTGAAACATCCTCTGCACCTCCTCTCTGATTCTGCCACATTGATTTTCTTTGTTTGCAGGTAGTATCCCTTCAATATAGATTACAGAAAGTTAAAAGCAAACCATCAAGCACAGTTATACTCAAAATAAGATTTAAATGTAAAAATGGTCAAGTGTAGGATAAATATGCCCTTTAATAAAATTAAAGTTGCTCACTTTCACAAAAGCTTAAGAGATTCACAGGGTTGTGAATCTGTGTATACTACTGCTTTCTCAGTCCCGAAAACAGTTTTCTTGGTCACAGGACAACAAGGACAACTACATCTTGGTCACAGGCTCCTAACTTATCACACTGAAATTAAAAAAGATAGAGAAAGAATTTACAGTGCCAGAATGAAGCATGTTTGTTTGTAATACAGAACAACAAAAAATATACACATGAAGATGATACACAAATGTTTTACTTTTAATCTTTATTTCAAAAATATAAAACTTACAAGTTCTTTCATCTGCACTTTTATGCTTCTTACATATTCTCTCTTTTCAGACTCTCCAAGGTCTGAGATCTCTGTTGGTGTAAATGATTCAGCTTGTATCTCATAAACATTTTCTCTGGCAGAAAATGATGCCCAAAGCTTATTGGCTTCAGAAAGAACAAGAGATGGTGGGTTCCGCAAACACTACAAAATATAGATTGTTAAATGGCCAAAAGACAACTGCATATACAATAACCAATATAGCAAATTGTCGACTTTCATAAATAATTGACAATTCGCAGACCTACTATCGTTATCAACATAATTTTTATACATAAAATGATTAATAACTATTTTCTAAAATTTTATTAATTTTAAAATAATTTATTTAGTTATTTTTATTTTTTCTATATTATAAAATATTATGCGATGGTTAAATTTTTTTTTTGCATCAAAAATTTTATTTTCGATTTTTATGAGTTGAGTTTAGTTTGCATGAGTTGAGTCAATAGCGATAGTTCTTCGAGAGTTTCAAGAGCAATTTCTTCAAGAGTTGATTTCGAACACAAGAGTTCATTCCTTCTTCCTAGGTGTTGACACCTACTTCCCTGTTCCAACAGGAACAACAAAACCCAGCAGAAAACACATTTATTTCATTATTCGAAGAATTGACACTCTAGACTAGAGCAAAATGTCATTAGATAAGATACCATGCTAAGGTCAAGTTTTTTCATTCATTTCTCAATAAAACTTTCAAGATTTCACAAAATAGGCAGAACCAGCAAAGGTTGAAATGCGGATGAAATTTTTGCTAATTGTACCCCATCTTTTCTAAATGTTGTGAGTTTCCTCCATCTATTTTATCTTTCCCTTATTCTATAACTGAAGTCAAAATCAGTCCTGTTCAATTTCAAAACCCAACTCAGTCCTACTCATTGCTTCAAACTCAACAAGAGCGACTATCTCAGCTAATGCCATGATTGACTTTGATAATTATCATTTTTGAAAGCCCAAATTGTACACAATCCTTACAACTTCCAACTTCCTAGGATCTGCGTCTGATTTTTGGTCATCTCTACAATTGATAAAAGATAGAACAGTTTTTGAGTAACAAAAGCAGAACAAAAAAAGTCATGAAATATTATGAATGCATTAGGAGATACAGTAACGCTAAATGAAGGAAAGTGATGCACAACAGAAATAATGGAGCAAACGGGACGGAATTTTGAGATGGTTAAAAAATGATACAAAAAATGGCCTAAAATGGATGTATTTGAATGGCTGAATGAAGGAATAAATAAATAAATAAAGAAACAGATTAATAAATAAATAAATAAATTTACAAGAATTGATAAATTAATGAATGTAGTTGCAGTGTAGGGTACTGCTGTGTGATTCTGCTCCACAAACCAGGCAACGACAAATATTAAAAGTCTCTTTCTCACACTGAGAACAGGTATTTGTCCAAGGGACAAAATTCTCAATAAATGCCTGGTTGATTTTTGGCAGAATGCTAGCCCATGATTCACATAATTTATTTTTTATGTATTCATAGGTCTCTTTTTCTTTGTTGTTTGCACAATATGTTTGATCCCAAAGGTGAATTCTTCTACCAAATCATCTTCATTTAAAACATTAGTTGGATCTTTAGATGCATTGCTTAAAACGTTATTTCCTGGCAAACATGCTTTCTTTGTTACCAACTTTGAGGAAACAAATCTTTCAACTTTAGGGCTGCGGCTTAGAAGACTGATCTAAAATACACATTCACTTTGAATGAAAACTTCATTCTAAAAGACTTGCACAATACAGTGAAGCTAGGATCCTATGTTATATAAAACAATCTCACCTACATGACAAGTCAATGAATAAAAAAGGGTGAGAGAACATCAACTACACTAATTTCATTATAAAAAACAAGAATACAAGAAATAAGTACTGGACAGTAGGAAAAAGTTGCGAACATTCAGTACTTTCAGTAAATGGGCAACTCCTCCCAAACAAGTTGCTTGGAAAATTTCCTAGCATGAAATTTAAAAGTGGGGCTTTTTGAAGAAAAATGAATGATACTTGTTAAATAATGGTACAGTTAAAGCTTCTTTTGAACGGTTGTACTAAACTATGGAATCACCCAAAACGAGCCAAAACAAACCCATAACCAGCAAAACCAGCAAAAACCAGCTAAAACTAGCTGTGATGACCCAAAATTACACAGAACTGCCTAAAACGATCCAAAATGTCTCAATTAGCACCAAGCATAACAACTGTTTTTCACGCCTTTTTTCGTCCTGTGCACAGGGACTGAGAGTGGAAAGCCAAGAAAATGGAGGAAATTCTGTCTACCCTTCTAAATGCAGAGCAGGTTATATGTATTTCTTTTCTCTTCTTTTCACTCCCAGTTGTACCTGTTTCTTTTTGCGTGATGACTAATGGTCAAAGGCCTAAGATTATTCTGGCAGAAATCTTTGACTCTAAAATTTTAATGAAAGTCTACACAAGGTAAACGTAACGTAACCCAACAGGGATATTTGTTGCATCATATGGCTGCTAAACTCGCAGTTCAAGGGGCTGCCCATTATAAAACATCAAAAAAGACGTTTAAAAAAATATTTTAACTTGAGGCTTTTTATTTATTTCATTAATATTGTTTATATAAACAATAAATTTACCTTTAATGCAAATGACCTCTTCGAAAAGAGTTTCCCGATTTGAAATTCCCTCAAAGAAACCATTTTTCCAAATCTCAGGCTTGCGATATGGTGTTTATGTATTTCACCATCACATGATGCACATGGGATTTTTCTACATGATGCGCAATGTAATTCCGCATCATTGTCACAAAATGCACATTTAGATCCATCAAGTGGCATAATTTCTTTCATGAGAGACGAGGCAAGTAGGTTTTCTCTCATACCTGTCCAGTTCCCATTTAAGGCACGATTTCTTCTCATCCATTCCTTCTCTCCACCCTAAGTTGATCCAAAAGTTTCAAATCTGAAAGAAATTTGACAAAGGATTCCAGAGCAGAATCATCTGTAACAGCTATGTCATCTGAAAAAAAGCAATCATCAAAATTTTACAAGAGGCAGATTTTATGATTTATCAAAAAACAAGTTAAGCAGTACAATTGCAATTACAAAAAGGGGCTGTGTAGTCTGATAGAGTTGTGGACATAAGGAGGGAGATGACCAAACTTACCATTTTCAGTGATGTCATAATTAGTATCAAATGTTGCGAATGGGGCAGCTGCTGATAGTGCTGATGCTGATGATTCTGATGATTTTCCAAAATGAAGCACTCTTCTTTGAGCATCCTGATGACAATCAAAAACAATGTAAAACCAGAAGAAAATTTTTTCTTTTGTTGAAATTCATGTGATTCAGCAACATTTACAATTTAATTGCAATAAACTTAAACTAGTCAAAATACTAAATGAGTTGCCCAGGACACTGGGACTAAACAAACTACCCTTTAGTGGCAGTCCTTTCCTTGGCTATTTTATTGTGATTATTTTTTCCCAAATCAGTTTTCATTTGCAATATATTGGAGCCTAATGTGTTAGAGTGATTCAGGAAATCGCATTTAATGAAAATGTTGCTCAATCTAAAATAAAGTTTGGCCGTTCTTTGTTTTGCCCCTGTGGTATTTTTATGATTTAACTTCCCTTTTTACTTGTCTAATCACCCAGATACAAGGAAAACACAAATTTAAAGGTTCCTGTTATGATTTTCTTTATTAGCAACTCACTGCTCTTCTTACATGTAGTGGCTTGTTTTCTGCTTTCATAGATTTTTCTTGGTTTTTAAATCAGTTGGCTTGTTTTAAAATCCTTATGAATTTGCACAAAAACTTTCTTTTGGGTTTTCCTTTGGGACAAAAGCTCATGATGCATTAAATTCTTTGATGGTCTTTTCAGCTGACTGGGTTTTCTTTTTCCTTTTATCCCCAGGTACCTAAAATTAATTTGAAGATTTCTTTCAAATTATATATATGTCAAATTATTTGGGCTAAACCTAGTATGAGCTGACTTATCACCACAATGAGAAGGATTTAACTAGCTAGAAGTCAAGCCAGTTAAAGCCTTGTACATACATGATAAACCAGTGGCTGAAAGGAGTCTGGCTTTATAGCTAGCATAATTTGTAAAACGTAGTTTATAAATGCCACTTGAATATCAATTTTGAGCTATTTGTTCAGTAATCAAGTTTGTTTTATCTGGATTGAATCACCATCCTTCCAAGATTTTGATAGAGAGTAAGTGAAACTGAATATTTCTTAATAAGAGAAAATTTCTAGCCACTCTGCTGGTCTAAATTTGAGAAGGTTATTTCTTGAACAGATTAATCAATGTGTAAGTTACCAGAGGGGTAAGAAAAGGGAATCATAGGAGTGAATGATCCCATTTTGATTAAAGTTGCCCTTTTAATTTGGTCCTTTTTTGTATATGGCCTATACAACTCTCCTTCAAGATATTCAGGGCCATATTTTTGGAAGACAGCAATATAGGTTGTATATTTCAACTTGTGCTTTGCAATTGAACGCAGAAACATTTTCACTGCAGCATCCTTTTCCATAGATTCAGCAGAACCACGATGGTTTATCTCACAAACTAGCCTATGAGTTTCCCACCATCTCTGATAATCTGCTGATGCTTTTTAATGCTCCATTGATTTGCATTGGAAGCAACAACTTTAGACCTCACTTCATAATCGAGAACCTCCCCAGTATCAGTAGCAACCACAAAGACAACTCTATGAAATGAGGAATATTCATATCGTTTCTGCCAAGTTCCATCAACAGAGACACTAGGCAGTTTAAGCATGGGCGACGATAACCATAACGATAACGATAGGAGGCTTTATTACCTTAATGCGCAGGCGTCAGTGGAGATTCCCCTTCCGTTATCGTTCTCACTCATGGTTCTAGTACGATAGAAATCTGATGTATCGTTCTGCGACAACGATAGGATTCAGTGACGGATTTTGCTGAGTTTTATGAGGATTTCAACTGGAAATGGCTTCAGCAGCCACTGCATTATCAAGTCTCAAGTCATGCGGGTGAGTTGTTTGTTTCTCTTGTTTGTTTAAAGCGATTCATAATTTTATTTTCATGATGGAATTGGGCCTACCTATATTGTAAAGATTCACATAGGCTGCAGTGATGAAATTCAATAAAAATTCTGCAAATTCGGTAACAAAGATTGAGAAATTAAACTTTTTTATTACTCTAATATTAAACAAATTCTTTAAAATTTGTGTCAAGCGACCAAGGTCGTTATTTTCTGAGGGTTTCGACCTTAAACTACCAAGGTTGAGAAAAAGATTGTTCGTGTTTTGGCTGGAACGTGTATTCACCATCTCTCAAATTTTTTCAAGGTTTTAGTGGACATTTCAAATGACTGTCATTTGCCCAAGATGAGATGAGCTTTAATGCGAGATGACCTAGCAGCAAAAAATTTTGGTAGACGAGGGCTGGAAGAAGGAAGGCTGTGCAGAAAAGGAGGAAGAAACGCTCGTGCTTTTCCTCTTGTTAACTGTGTAGTATTTTGTACATAATAACTCTACGTTGGAAATAAATTCATTCATTCAAATTGAAAATCTATTTTCTCAAATCGGAACTTTTTCGGTATCAGTTATCTCATAGTGCAAACATAGAGTATGTAACTTTCAGATTAAATTTAGGCCTTTTTGTAATTCCAACAGAAGAGGAAGATCTTCGTCATTGATAACATAAAAGCTGTGTGTGACAGCAAGAACTTAATTAACATTTTTACGGTCATATTTTATTTAGCTAAACAATTTTTCATTATTGTGGGGCATTCAAAACTAGACTTCCGTGCCAAACAAGGAAGTGTGTCATGCGGTAGAGCTGCAGCCCCCTACGGGTGTCCATGCTTAATGTACCTATACCACAACGATAACGGAAACGATGACAGTAGACTCTATCGTTATCGGTATCGTTATCGTCGCCTGTGCTTAAACTCTCTACTGACTTCAAATCTGTCAGAAAGAGGGTCTAACTCTTTGCAAATGGGATCTTTATTCTTAATAATGTTCTTAAGGTTAAGTGCCGCCTTTTGAGAGATGCATCAGCCTCATTTGAGTAGCTATGCTCACACTTTTTCATCAAGTCATTATATGCTGCATGGGAAAGTGGTAATGGAAGGTCAAAAGCTTTGCAAAGCTTTTGCAAATTTGTCAGCCCAAGACCAGTTTCAATACCAGCTTGGACACACCTAACACATTTACTTCAGATGACTTCCCGATGGCATTTTTTGCTCTTGGGCTTGTATGAAAAAGTGTACTCTCTTGGCAATAGGTGCATTTAAGAACAAGCTCTTCATCCAAACCTACTCGCTTGCCATCAACCTGTATCAGCCTAAGCTTGCCTTTTGAGCTTTTACAAGAACTGCAGATTGCAGGTTGAGAATGAGCATGCTGTAGCTCATTGACTTTTCATGAGTTTAAAGCCACGTGCTTCTTGGTGATACAATTTTTCATGAACCAATTATCGTTTTTTATTGCTACCGTTTTTTATTTCTCTAACCGAAATGATCTTGCTCTTTTCCTTGTTAAAACATGGCTTCTATCTTTTGCAAGAATTGGACAGTTTCTTGAGCTCTTTTCAAAAGATCGGTTCACTTTGTTCAGTGTTTTAACTGGGGTCGAAGTGGATTGGCCTACTTCAGATGTCATAGTTTCAGCCCTGTTCTCATCTTCTTCCTTATTTATTTCTTGTTTTCTACGTGCAGTAAATCCTCTTTGCTTTTTACTTCTAGGTATTTTTACTACCCACCATACTAAATAATATTGGTAATATTAAATTTATATTTTCGTTCTAACTTGTCAACTAATGCTACAAGTTTTCTCGCCACCCAAGCTCTCTCCTCGTGTTCACTGTAACTTCATGTAAGAACTATTAAGAAACACCAATTGACTTCAGTTCAATAAATGTATGATCAACATTTGGGTGGTTGAAAAATGAAAATATAGGGCTCAACGGTCTAGAAAACCCCATAGTAACCAAATTAACAAGGTTGCTAAGGAAATGAATATTAATGTACCTAAATAAAAAGTGTTTTTTTTTAAAAAAAAAGCAAAAAATGGCGAACTGCAAGTGTGACTGTAAAGTTCAATAGTTTTTTGACCTTCTGCAACCAAAAACTCAAAAAGTTTGAAAACGCATTTTCAAGTTTAAAATACCTAGATAACCACCTTAGATGCATCAGTGACCATTTCTGAAATATCAATTTGTTTCATCTGTCTTTCAGGTATGCGAGTCATGCCCTCACACTCCAAGTTACCAGCAACTCCTCCAGTTTCCCTTTCATCAAGAACCTCAAAGTCAACTACCAATTGGCTCAAAAGATCAATTGCCACATAAACACAATACCAAGCTGAAAATCCAGGTGAATCGTTTCTGCCATTACCTCCAAGAATGAAATCATGATATGGACTTAGTTCTTCAACAATCCTGGATTTCATGCTTTGCCACATTTCAATTACTACTGGCACAAACAAGTGTCTCTGATTTCGACAAAAAACTGTCTCTGCAGGCACAGCAAGATTAAGGTATTTGTCCAAATTTGCCATAGTGGTTCCCAGACAAAAGGACACATTCTGTTATGAGAAGATCATTGAGGTAAATATCAGTATTGCAAGACCTTGAAACGACTTCTGATGACTTCCATGTTCCAAAATGCTTGTTTCCACATAACCAATAGACCTGAGCGATACTGCCTTTTGTTTTTGTTGAAAATAGCAACAGTTTGCTGCAAACAACAGCTTCATCAGTAATAATAGTGCAGTGTTTTCCTTAAAGTTCTTGCAATTTATCAATTGAGACAACAACTCTCTGCTTACTGGCCAGCTTGTTTTGTGATTCAAGTTCATCTGGAATTTCAAATAAACTTTCCATACCACTGCAAAGTTTCTGTTTATTTCATCTGAATTTCTGCAGGGGCATATAAACTAGCCTTGTTGATTTCAACACTTCTCTGTCAAGATCCTGTTTCGAGAAGTGTTTCATCACCCTTCGGTATGCATGTTCTGCGAAGATCAAACTCATCATCATCATTAAACTCATCCCCTGCATCAGCATCACAATCCCCTGTTAGACTTTTTTCTTCACGATTGAGTTTCTTGGCAATTTGATCAATTTGGTCTTTGTCAGGTGAATCGCCAATGAGGTTATTAAATGGTGAGTCATTGGAAAAGAGTTTTCAAATTCAACCTAATTTTTCCTCATTAATCATCAGTAGTCTCCTAACAAGCCTTTAACTCTAAATGTGCCTATTAGCGTCTTCCAGAAAAAAATGCAAGCTAGAAAAAAACTATGGCGGTCCTTGAATAAGATTGGTAAAACATCATACCTATTTGGATATACCAGAATCCATTTGTAGATTGTTTTCATTTTTTACATCAAGTTTGACCAGTCTTAGAAAGTGATTTTAGTGCTTGTGCCATATTAAAGAATAGAAATTTTCAACTAAATATGGGCCACAAATTAATACAATCCCAAGTACTTGGTGATTTAAGAAGATCCCTGAGACATTGGATCCATAAATTTATGATTATTTGGAGACACGACACTTGGAAACATGGTTTGATTAATAGTGCGTACAGATTTGAAAGAAGCAAACATATTGGTAAAGATGAAAGCTTTCCATTAGACACACTTCAGGGTATAAAAATATGACATACTGTATAACAATGCTATTCCAAGAATTTTATATGTGTGGAAGTAAAAATAATATATTTATCGAAAGCAAACTGTGTGCCATGTTTAGCTGTTATTTCAAATGTATTGACCTGAAATGTATAAACTTTGCAAAAGCAAATTGAATTCTAAAAACCAATTACCTTCCTGAAGAACAGGAATCAGATTGAGAGGTTTCATTCTCAGTGTAACTGCTGTTATCTGTTTCATAATCTGTTTCAAAAACTTCAGCATTCTCCAAACCTGTAAACAACTTGACATCACTGTCCCTTGTAAGTTTTCAAATTTTATGCATGGACTTGCAAACTGTCTTTCTGTCTGATATTCATTGACCCCTGAAGTTCCTTGAGGAGAAGTCTGATCATTGTTTACAGAAGAATGTTTTACAATCTTTATTCTTTTTCAAGGAGACTTTTTTGTTTCATCACCACTTACTTTAAGATACAATGTTGGGTTCGGAAATGAAAATATTGGCTTTCCGAACTGAAAATGATTGGAGCAGACCACTTGAAGATCACTAGCCTTGAATCTTTTCGTCCTTTGCCAACATTGTTCTGCCAAATGACACGTTTTGCAGGATCTCTCGTCATGTAGTGCCATTTGAGCTCTCCCTCTACATGACTCCTCTTAACTATCTCATCTGGATATTTGTTGTCATTGTGGCATCCACCAACACAGCACCTGTAGTGAGGCACTCTGAGCTAGAAGGTTTCACCTAGTGCGAGAAAGCTGAGCTACTTTGGAGTAAATTTGGATTCTTTAGTACAACAAAAATACCAAAAAAGTCCCGAAGATGAAGACTACTACCTTATGGTACAGCTGTCCTTGATGCAGGCACTTTTGACTTTCTTGGCTTGCCCTCATTATCTTTCAATTGGAGTTCAAATGGAAATACCTGAAGGCTCTCACCTTGGATTCTCTGTAAAGTACCAATTGCTCAAAATGTGGACAGTTCATCAGTTAAGGTTACCTTTGTCAGAGAATAGAAGAATCAAAATCCAGTATGCCTTTTGAACTGACCACAAGGGCGATTCTTGCTTTCAGAGGCATTGGGTGTGGATATTCAGATATCACTGAATAGTGTGGCATTATGAAAATGCTCTACAAAATGATTCATGGCACTTACTCAATGCGCAATGCAAAATTACATGCGGCAAGTAAATCCTGTTTTAAGAACGTACAGGAAAAATCAATTTATGTCATAAAACAAGCCTACAGAGACATTGGTGTAGTTCCTGATGAAAATGGGATTTTAAATATTTCTGTTCCTTTGATGGAACATGGAATAGGAGGGGTCATTCCTCACACAATGGTGCTGGAGCAGTTATCGCGCTTAGTACTGGCCTGCCCATTGACTATGACATCCTTAGCAATTTTTGTTTGAAATGCAAAATTGCTGAGGACAACACACCAAACGAGGAAGAGCAAGAAAAGCATTTGCATAAGCATTTGTGGAAAGAACTTTGATGGCTCAGCAAATTGCTTTCAAAACTTGCACTGCAAATTATTCAAGTATGATTTTGAGCCCGCAAATCATGAAGAGTGCAATAAAGATGCCTGATTTGAGGTAGAAATACAGGGATTCATTCCTCAGGCAACAATCTAAAAAACATTTCAAGGCTGGCTTATCTCGTTTTTGTATTTTTACATCAACTTTTACAATAAGTGTAAAAATGTGAAAAATAAGGCTTAGTTGCACTCTCCAGCTCTTAACAAACAATTTGATATAAAGAACAATACTTTTTGATGATGCTGTTAGAGAATCAATGCACACTTAACTTTTGGATTTTCAGAAACAAAAGATCGCTTGTTACCATAGTAACGGTTAATCAAATCATTTTGTAACTTGAAGTTTTGGAATCTACAGTATCACTTTGGTCGGATTTCATTAAACTGAGATCTCTAACTGATACAATCTCAACATAGAGCTAAAAGAAAGCTCGAGAGCCCTATACCACCAGAACTTAAAGTTTCATGGTTCAGTGCATTTCTTGAACATCATGGCACCTTTTTTGCCGTATGTATTCTAATATTTCCTTGAACCTCTTCTCGTTGAGGAGTTATGCATGTGGGTCATGTGTGTACTGGGTCACCTGTGAGATGAACTTGGCACTGCAATGGAACAACCTCTACATATCCTTCAGAATCATTGTGATGTTCCCTGATGGTGAAAGTGTCTCCAATTGTAAATGCCTTTTTGCCTACCTCAACCTCTTTATCTCTTCATCGAACTATTCTGAAGCACATTTATTTTTGTCAGCATGTCCGTGCTGTTTGATTCCAATTAACAACTAAAATAGAGGAAATGGTAAATTTTAAGAAACTAATATGTAGTTTGTTAATAAACTTTATTAAAAAAATGAAGAAAACCTTCAATCTGAGAATGATGTAAGTCATTTTCATATAGACTGTACATAGATAGAGCTCAAAGGTATATTTAATACTCGCAGTTCTTCTGTTTCTTGCCACCTTTGAAAACGATTTACTAAATGCCTGGCTTTATACTTGTGTGTTGAATACAGTTGGAATCGCATCCCTTTTTAAAGTTCTCTTCATTTTGGAACTGTCAAAACCAGGAAGCTCTAAAGCAAATGCTTTTTCATAGCATGAGCGCTCAAAATGATCTGAGCACAGGTAAAGGCTGATCGAGTAGGCTTGGTGATTGAAATTGGCACGATGTTTTCTGGGGAAACGAATCTGTTGCCTTTGCAAATCAAGGTTTTTACTTGAAAAATGGTGCATACTAATACCTGGCATCAAACTACTGTTTGTACAGCTCCCCCAAATCAAGCAAAGCAATATTGCCCCCCACGTTTAACTTTTTTGTTTGTTGGCCTTTTTGTTTGTTGGCCTTGCAGATTCTAGCACACTTGTTGATCTGAATTCACAATCTTGTTTAAAATCTCATTGTTTTGAGCTGATGTTCTGAACTAAAAACTGCCCAAAAGCATCTTACACCAAAAGAATTTTACACTTTTGTGAACTCAAAAAGTTATGTTCAATTATTAAAAAGTCGGAAATCTCAATAATTAACGCATATAATCATACATACAAAGATTAATAGAGAGGTTGAGGGACGTGACGGCATTATTTACGGCGTTATTAAAAAAAGCTGATAATTTGTCACAGAAGTAAACAACAGGAAATCATTTAAGCGGATTTCATTTTGCACTTAACATGGTGGCAATCAAATACAACAAAGCAAGCATATTCTGTCCAACATCTGATGTCACAGACTTCTGACCCCAAATTTCTGACTGCTTCCAAATTCTGCCATTAAAGTATGTGAAATTCCGAATTTAAAACAGAATATTTCATGAACTAAATATCGTTTTGAAAAAAGTTTTGAAATCTGTGTTAAACTTTAATAATTGGATAATATTTGAAAACATTGTCAAATTGAAACATTTAACAGAAAGGATGCCAAGGAAGAAATCCTTTTTCAAAGGTAAACTGTAATGGACCATCAAAAGAGATATTGAGAGCCGGGAGACGAAAACAGAAACAGCTGGGCCAGCAACTGATTTAGGCCAGTGTCCGGATGAACTATTATCAAACACAGTTTCCAGTAAATGAACAAGAAGAGTTTATCCCAATGAATGATGCAGATACTGTTCAATTTATATCTGAAGAAGGTTATTAATAAAAAGGAATTACAAAGATTTGCAAGCAATGCACAAGGAAGAGGATGTCCAAGTAGACATGGATTTGTCAAATTAGCAAATTCTTTGTTTGGAGAACCATCTTTCGAACTTGTTGGAACCACATCCAACCAATAAGCTTACAGAAGAAAAGAAAACAGTTTGATACCTCTGCTAACTGTTATGAAATGAGCACAGATCAGAGAATACAATTTGCATTTCAAAAAAGTTATTGCATGTATCTGTTGAAGATTCAGATGACGATATTGTAAGCCCAATGTCTTCAACCGATTTGAGAGGATATAGAATTTCATGCAATATGCCCAAAGTCATGCAAGATCTGTTTTATCTGATGCAAGAGGAAAAATAATACTTATGATATTGGAAGAGAATGGCATAGAATATTGCCAGGAAACCCCTGTTGAAGTTGCTGTCAGCTATGATGGCACTTGGAGCAAACGAGGCTTCACTGCCAACTTTGGACTTGGTATTGTAATAAGTGTTGACAGTGGGCAAGATTTATATTTCAAGTTCCTCAGCAAGGTTTGTCCAGAGTGTAACAAAAATTGTTATGGAAGATGAATTGAAAGAGAGGCACATATTTGATTGCCAAAGGAACCACCAAGGTACCAGGTCTTTGGAAGCGGTAGCTGCTCAAAACATCTGGAGGACGTCAATGGCATCTAACATCAAATACAAATGCATGGTTTGTGATTGTGACTCTGCCTCATATAATTCTATTTAGAATACCTATGGTTAATGTAAAGCTTGCCAGAGATTCATGAGCTACAGCAAGAAAGATGGAAGTCTACAGGTCATCATTGACATTATGGATATACAGTGATGAAAATTTTGATTGGAACAGAGTCCTGAAGCTAGACTGCATTGGCCATATCCAAAAACGAACGGGGAGAAGCTTGCTAACAGCATGGTGCTACACCTTGGAAAAAATCTGATAAAAGCTTGCAAAAGGCAATAAAGAAAAGGCAACAATAAATTATTTGTAAAGGAAGTAAAAGGAACCACACATTAATAAATGAAGTCATAAAGAAGCTGCAACAGTATAATGGAAAAGCTCTACGGAGAATCTGCATTCTTATGACTTTCTAATCATAGGTCATTGGTTGTTTTATTGGATTTTGATATGATTTCATGCTACTATGACACAGTAGTGATGTCATTCATCAACCCAAAACTTCATTTGCAAATTGCCGCAAACCTCAATTTTTGGGTAAAAACTTTTAATTTATCAGTAATTTTCATCATCTTTAAGCCTATGATTCAATTTTCCAATATCAATTAAGTTCATGCAATTATCAATTTTTAAGTTTGGCAAAATTTCTGCCATCTTTAGACAGCTGCCAAAAGCCAGAAGTATCTTGCTGATTAAGGCACCTGCCATAACGTTTCCAAAACTTAGCAACAAATTGCCTGCTGGAAGAACACCCTTGATCGTTGGTTGGGACTTCCAGGTGAATCTTTTGACCACACTCTTTATGAGTGAGACACACCCTTTTTTGTGGGTAAAAACTACTCCTTTACCCCTCCAAAAAATTTTTTGGCTTCGCCCCTGATGAAATCTAAAGAATTTGTAAAGCTTCAAATTGGAGAGGCTCAACTTTTGTAAAAGATACAAAATATTGTTTTTCAATTGCAATGCCAACATTGTAAAAAAGGGCACCACACTAAACATCAATAGTTTGTTATGAAAAAATTTAATCACGTGCAGATTTTGAACAAACCAATTTGTTTTGTGTGAATGTACAAAAGGTGGCGAGTTGTGTTTACTACATTTGAAAGGGGCCTCTAGATCAGATATATATATTTCAGTCGGCCTTGTCATTTTATGTCTTATATCTTTTGTTTTATATATACGTTAATTAAAGAAATATATCCAAAAATTAAGTAGATAAAAAAATGAAATCTTACCTTTCTTCTTTCCTATTTAGAATGAGAATTGTTTTAATTCAGGTTGAAGAATACTGTTGGAAGATCATCTCATTGTAAAAACCTTTTCATCTTTGAAAGGTTGTCCCCTCTAGTAGATTAGCTACGCTCCTTGTGTACCCCTCTAGTAGACTAACTACGCTTCATACAAATTTCCTACAAAGTCGTGTGCTGAAATTAGAGTGCGGCAATGAAAACAACAATAATCAGGCACAGAGGCTGCTGGTAAAGGGTCTCTAAACCATATTTGTGAAAGCAAGCTCTTGAATTTTCTTTTTAATCAAAAGATCACCAGCAAAACAAAGATCTTTTTAAAACAACTACAGAGTTTTTACATAATCTAATCAAAGATGAAATACATCAGCTGCATTTTGTCTTACATTTAAAAACTTTTTTTCTAACATGTAACCATGTTGATTGTCACTTTTAATAAAAATATTTATCTTTAACAACTCCCTGTACAGTGTGATATACCCAAATTATACTAGAGTTGAAATATGCAGCTAAAAATACTTTCGTCTTGTGGCAATGATGTGATACTAAGACAGGTGACAGAGGCAGTATTCTTAATAAAAAACATCAGAAAATCGCAATAATCTCACTCAATTCTTACTGAGGGCAGCAAAATTCTAAGAACAAATTCTTTGATTGTGTATGTGATTCTTCATCTTAAGCTACTTAAATATAAAGGTACCAAGTTACTTAACAATAAAAATAATTAGATAGAACCGAAAACTGCAGTAAAATTCCAGTCAGAGCAGAATATCGTACCAAACAACTGCAATGTCTTTTAGAATCTTTAAATGAATGTTGAGTGGATATGTAGGGAGTTGGGGTTGTGAAGGGATGGAGGAATTTTTCAGCAATAGCAAATTCTAAGGTCCAAAGGAATATATGCTAACAAAGCTTACCTTTAGAGCTGATAAATAATTGTGAGAAAAGTTATCATGGAATTTACAGATTCAGTGGAGAAATGAAAAAACCTTAATTAAGTTTTTGCATCAAGAAGTTGCAGGAAAGAATCAAAATCTTTTTAATGATTAAAAAATTTGTTCTTTAAGTTCAAATGACAGTTTTGCAAAGCCTGCATATTGCTTTTGGAGTTTCCTTTTGGAGGTGCACTGAAAATGATATCATTTCAAAACAAGAGTCACAGGGTACACTTCTTCAACATGACAATAACATGCACTGCATAGGTTTTCGTTTCACTTGCTTGATTACATTTGCAACAAGAACCCATGCATTTTTTGTAAAATAGGGATGTACGTGACACAAATTTATATTTTCATCAATATTACACATGTTAACTTCTCGTGGCACACCTCAACAGTAGTTTTATCCATTAGATCTACATTCAAAGCTTTTCCAGTGTCAAATGTGGAAAACTTTTTACCATGCCAACCCTTTATCAACGCCTAGCAGTGGTGGAAAATGCGGGGATGTGCATGTGCTTATCCAGGTTTTGCTAAATTGCCGGTTTTGAAATTATGCCATTTGTTGGTAAATTTGCCTGTTTTTGTAGGGATTGGTTCCCCCTGCCCCCACCCCCACCTGGAACATTAATATCACCCACTAATGCCTAGAGGGGCTTATGCCCAAATCCTATCTTCTTTTTTATTTGCTGCATTATTGTCCAAGATTCGCTTTCGTTTAAGTTTTTCCTTTTGCATTTGTCTCCAACCAACATTAAGGGGACTTCCTTCCGAGTCGCATGTCCATGTAGACTCAGTAAAGTCTCTTTCTTCGTAAGCTGAAGAATCTGCAAGAAATAAAGAAATTTGTTTAGGAAGCAGAAAAACAAGATAAAAACTGTGTTTTCAAGCTTCCCAAATTTCCAGAAATGTAGGAAATTTGACCGTTATTCTTAAAAATTGCCAATTTTGATATAATTTCTTTAACTGTTCAAACATATTCCCTGTCTTTTTCTGCCCCCTCTCCCCGAGGAAAGAGAACTGTTTATCTCATTGTGTCTAATTAGCAAGGCTATACACTAGAAGTATCAAGCTAAACTGTTACTGTTGTCATACGATCGATATTTCACAACACACTTGAGCCTTGAATTGTCCAAAAAGTATCTGTAAGTATAAATTGGTTCAATCATGTCCAAGCTGTATTGTACCTGAACTACTTGAAGAGTGATCAGTTCATTGTCTGCATCATACGTTTCATTAGCAGGTGTACCTTAAATAAAATATATTGCCAAACATAGATTAAATTTTGGATCATTTTGTAATGCCTATTCCTTCATGAGAAGAGATTCCAGTGCCGTTGGATGCTTCCCCTACCCTGCTGTTTCAACGGCCCTGGTCTCATATTTGCCTAAAAAAATTAATTGAAAATGTCGTAAGTTCTAGTGGGGTTGCCGTTGAGGGAAGCTCCAGATAGCTCAACCTAATATTCTATGTTGATCAAATAAAAAGCGTTTGCAAATAATTTCCTACAATTTGATTTGATGTAGTTTAATTACATCGCTGATTAACATACAAGTTACTGCTTTGTTGATTAAATTTATTTGCTTCCAAAATGGTTTCCTTTATTTTATCAAGTGAATTTGCACAATTTGCACAGGCGTCACAACAACATCTGCATCCTCTGCACTCCAGTGGGGGCTGACGCATAGGGGACCCAGATACATAAATTTTTTTATAGCTTCTTCTGCCTGGGCAGGTTTATTACAGGATAATTTGCCATAAAACTTCCTCTATCCAAATGCTTTCAATACTTGTTATGATGGAAATACGTTTATTTAAAAGCCAAAATAAGTAATTTCTCTTACCAAATTTTTCGTCTTGCTCATCGTCGGCGTCATAATCTTCATCACTTGCAGAAGAATCTGACAATGTCCAGTCAGATTCTTTTTCGCATTCACAGCAGGCATCTGTTTTAACAAATAAATCTGATTTAAAAATTTCAAATTAAATCCAATGAAGCAAGTTTTGGTGATATAGAGATAAAAAGCTTGATGCAATGAATATAAATAATGCTTATTTTATACAACCTATATTTATATTAATGTATAAAAAATTAATAATTTTTATCAGGATTAAGCTATTAATGAGGTCTAGGAGAGAGAAAGTATCATTAATTTGAAAATCAACAAAAACTAGCTCTAAGGCATCAGTCCTTAAAGTATTATAGATAGAATCCAATAGAAGGAATCACAAATCTTACCAGATCTGGTTGATTCGGTGCAAGAGGAAGTTTCCTCTTGTAACAGTACCAAACTTTCCACTTCACTGTCTGTGTCAGCTTCATATCCACTCATAACTTTTGTCGCTTTACTCTTTTCTTCCAATTAGGGTAGGCTTTGAAAAATTTTGTTCTGGGCGAAATTTTGCCCTCTCAGGTGTCGATGATGGTCAAGAAAATCTAAAATTAACATAATTTTCTAATTGGGCAGGGAAGATGGAAAATTTAAATGTCAAACTCATCCAGTATACCTTTGTGCTCTGACCTTTAAGCCGCATCTGCACGAGCAATTATTTTTGGTAACTTTTCTTGACAAGTTACCTTTCACATGTAGATTAAAAACAAGTTTTGTTTGACATTTTTTTACTTGAAAATTTTTAATTGCTTGCGTAGAAAGGGAACAGGTCTTGTTGACAACATCTATTTGCTCTGACAATCGTTTTGGCCAGCAGAGTTTATAGGTTAGCCACGGTTTTCGTGATGCCGCACGTTTTTCAAGAGAAATTTTTTTGCAAAAAATAGCTCCTTTGACAAAGAAGATACTTTTATTCTTGGGTGGGAAATCCCTTGAATCTCTTCCTTTAATATCCGTATACCCATACTCTCATATTAAGCATACTCATTGTTGTTGGTTTTCCAATTTTAAAACTTTCTGCCTTTATATTCCGAAGGCTTTGCAGAGTATTAAAAGCATTGATGTTCCTTGATCGGCCAATAACAAGCAATTGTGAGAAAAGAAAAGGTCTGCACTTGAGTCAAATTTGTCAAGTTTACTTGTCAAGACATCTACATGGGTAAGTGTTAAATCACACTTCAAATGTGATCTAACGCGTGAGTTCTAATCAACAACGTTTAAACGAGTGAGCAGTAAAGAGAAAGTTTAACACAACTTACGATCTTTTACTCGGCTGCAGTCAGCGTAAGATGGCAAATAGGGTCGGCAGGTTTCCAGCAAGAACAACTAAATTCTTTCGTAAACACAACTTCGATATATGAAAATCAACAAAATCTTTTTCTGATGCTTGAAAAAAGTTTGTGCAGTATAGCAGCATACACCCATGTGTCGCAAATTTAAGCAGAACTTTGCTGATAGATGCACCTGCAGCAAGAGTGGCAAAGCTTAGTAAAATATAACCAGGGGGAATCTGCCCTAGGACTAATGGCTTGCTGCTCCATGTGAAGGCCCCTTTGCATTTCTTACAGGCTTGAATGACTTTTACCATTGTTCCCTTCTTTATGACTTCAAGAGCTGATTTCTTTTCACCACATTTAAAACAAAACAAAGAGAATAGTGCAACCAACATTGACTGGAATACAATGAATTTGGGCTCATTTTGGATAGGGACATCCTCATCAATGCTGTAGAAAAAACGTGACTATAATTAGCTAACTGGATCAAAATGATGGAGTACTTAACAATTATAGCTTCCAGTGGTGGGAATGTAATTCTACATTGAGTTTCATTCTATTCAAGATTCTTCAACCAGGTTAGGACATGATTAGAGGGGCTTTATCGCCAAATAGTAAACAAATTTGTTCTCCATTTTTTAAAGGAACTTAAACTGACTTTTGCATTGGCAGAGCAAATAAAAACAAAGGGCTCAATGTAAACCATTGAAAATCTTGGTTTCAAAATGTTCCCAAATCAAAATCTTGGTACTGTACATTTCTTAATCAGTTTTTCATTTAAAAAAGTACTTACTTGATTGTATTTCTTGTTCTATTCTTATCAGCCTTTGCAACATTTTCTGGGGACTCTGGGTCAGAAGATCCTTTTTAATCATTATCAGCATCACTGCCACTAAACTCTAAATTTGCCCTTCATTCCAAAACATCGTACATGACATCTTCATCTCCACTGACATCTTCAAATTCTTCATAGCAACTTTCATTTTCAGTAGCATCTTCGTAATCATCATCAGAGCTTGGTAGCTGAAATTTTTATATAACTGGAAATTAATCCCACGAGCCCCATCTTTCAGGAGCCCCACTATAAAACAATAATTATACAATCATCGGCAATATCATTTTTAAACAGACCATTTACATCGTTACATCCAAAACTATTTCGCCCTTTGGTTAAGTGTGCACTTCAATTTTGCACAATAGTACACCCAACTATGTTAGATTTCGAGAATATTACATAAAAGGAGAATATGAGCAATGTACATGATTGATGGCTATTTCGTTATCAAATCAATGCAAGATTATGTTGATTTTGAGGAAACTTAAAATCTTCATTTGACCTTGGCTATGGGTCACACCCATTTCACGCACTGATCTAAAAATTCCACACCCTTTACAAGGTGTGCAAAGTCATTTTAGAAAAGATATCTCAGGTGTGCATTGCAATACTCTGCAGTCTGGATTATAAGCCTTGGTACTTGATTTGGCTCAGCTAAAAAGTAGAGGTATTAAGAAAATCAATTGGCAGCAGTGCCGTCGGAACAAAATTCATATTGGGGGGGAAGGGGGGTTTGCTGCCCATTGTATTCCTTCTCATTTAATACACTTTTTAAAGGGAATATACTACAGTCTGACAATTATTAGGGGGGGGCTCCAGCCCCCGCAGTTCCGACGGGCTTGGGCAGCTTTTCAACATCATCTGGTCAAAATTTTAGCAAACAAAGGCAATAAAATTTACACACATATTCCTGCTTGTTTTGCAATTCCTCTATCCTCTCCTTTAGTGCAGCAACCTCCTTCTTAAATCTACTGTTCCTCTTCTGACATGCTACAAGTTTTTTTAGACAGCACGGTGCATTTGAGGCAGCTAAAACTTTGTTTTGATGTCAAAAATTCATCAGTTCGGGTTTTCAAAAGCGCTTCATCAGAGGGCAGTTCCGCCCCACTAATTCCAATCTCGCTTGGACCCCGGCTCTAATGGAAGAACAAACGGGTCTTCTCTGGCTTCTTCACGGTCAGGACTGGTGCTTCGTGGCAAATTTTAAAGTCAACTCAGGATGAATTCTTTAGTAGAAACCACTTTATTATACTTTAATATGGACTAAAAGCTCATTATACAAACCTTTTTTCTTTTTATGTTGATCTCTCTTGGTTTCATTTTTTTGTGGGATGGTTCCTGCTGCATCGATTGACCTCTCTTCATATGGAAAAATGCCTTTTTCTATTGAGACAAAAAAAATTTCCATCCACTTTCTGAACCTAATCTAGCAAAATCTAACTGATTAAAACAAATTTAGCAATCATTGTTTTTCAAATGGCTTTTTGTAATTGAAATGTTGCCGCATGTTTTTGTACCTTATATACTAATATCCTCTTGATTGTTCTCTTACTATTTTTATGTAGAAAACTCTTTTGTTTGCACACCAAATAATGTATGTCTTTCCATATCATCTTTTAGCTTTTATTACCAACTGTCTAATGATTAATTTTTATTTTTATACAAATTCACAGAAATATATAAAACAGAAAAATATTAGCTGATTTGTTATTATCTCATTGTTTTGTATAGTATTTTCCAAGTAGTTCTGGTAGGACACAAAGCTGAAAGAACTTTTCTACTTTACTAACATTAACATCAAAGAAAGACTGGTTGGGAAAGATTGTCTCAGTATGTGTTTCCTTTGGTGTCCATACTACAAAATGCGCATACTTTGCCACAGACATTGCTAGTTGGCATTGAATATGAAAATAATATTGATGCCCATGCTTGGGTGCAAATGAGCGATGTAAAGGCACTAGCATGGAATAGGCTTTGCAAGCATATTCATTCAGTGAAATTTCTCTGCAGTTGTGAGGACATTTGACCTTAAGAACACCTTCCCCACAGCATTTGCAACATATCAAACCATTTGGGGAGGCTCCTGAAAATGGCTATTTATTGTTTAAAATCAATCCTGCCTTAAAAAACTGAAAATCTTTGTGTTCTGCTTCCATGGCTTTTACATAGGCAGCTTCAGCAATGCTCTCCATTTCCAAACCCCAAGCTACAGCGTCACTTGTAAATATGCACTCTGTTGGGTAACATATGGCTTTGATCAGGCTCTTGCTTGGGTTGCAGAAATCAGTACTACAAGCTTGTTTGAATCTTGAAGCAGTGATTCTACCAGACCATAGCCTAAACCAAAGCTTTGACTTTGACTGCTTTGCTATCTCTCTTTGGATTCTCTGAAGTTGTTCCTCTGACAATACTGGCAGCACAACTTCAGCACATTTCCTTTGAATAACATCTAAAGAACACCCTGTATTTGAAGGAGAATACAATTCTGGTATATACAGGTTGCTGATGGCTCCAAAGGGAATAAAACCTTCATTAAAAGGCTCTGCTATTGACAAAATAGCTGGTCTAGTACTACACAAACTAATCTTGTTAAAGAATTCCTTTTGCTTCTTATCTTGATCAGTACGGCAAGCATTTTCTATTTTCTTCTTTTAACTGGCCCATGACTTTCTTCCTAACTTTTACTGCCAAAATTGAAATTTTGTATCTTTCCGATTGAAATCTATTTCTGCAACAGGTAGATACAGGTACAGGTTTCTGCAACAATTTCAAATAGAAAGTAAAGACTTTTATCATATGGAGGCAATGTAGCATAGTCGGAGATTAATATAGGCAGCAATTTTTTTCAAGGAAAACAATGTTCATGATCAAAAAGTAGGCAGCAAATAGGGAAACAGGCAGAGACAAGAAATCCCAAAAGGCAATACATCCCTGAAGCTAAGATTTACTCTAACCTAAAAAACTATCCAAGATTGCGCTGCTGTCCAGTTAAGATCGTTTCAACAAAACAACCTTTGCTGCAATAATTTCAGCAAGTTAACTTTTCTTGCACTAATTTCAGCAAGTTAGCTTTTGTTGCAATAATTTTAGATTTATTATTAGGATAAGATCTTTGACTTACCATTCCTATCAAAACGCACTTTTCCTTGTATAATATTGTTGCCGCTTCTAAAACCCACCCACTCAAGAAGTTTTTATAAGCTTGTAATGACTTCTTCGCCTTTATCGCCTTTGCTGTCAGGTAACTTGTTGAATAGACAAGGTAATTAACAATGTCAGTGTAGTCTACGTTAGGCAAGTGTTTCATGTTCTTGTCAATGCACTCAATGCACTCAATTTTTGATAATTTTTTATTCGCCTTTGCTCCCATCGATTAAAGGTATGACAAAAGAGAAATCTCGCTGCTTTGAGTGGTCATGTTTACGTTTTCGAAAAAGCCACCTTGCCTGTCAAGATGGCAGCAATATTGGAAACCAGGCATGGGGGCTCTATTGCAACCGCTCTATTAATTACACATGGCTGGGTCAAATGTTCACTGAGTCAAACAACTCGTATTTGTATAGTTCTTTAGAGATCCTGGAAAATTTTTTACAATGCTAAATTGTTGTTTTTGTCTTTTGAATTATGCTATTTGTCGGCGAATTTGTGTGTTTTTGTAGGCATTGCCTCCCCCCACTCCACTAATGCCCAGAGGCGCTTCCTAAATCCTATCTTCTTTTTTTTATTCGCTGCATTATTCTCCAAGATTCGCTTTCGTTTAAGTTTTTCCTTTTGCATTTGTTGCCAACCGACATTGAAGGGACTTCTTTCCGAGTTGCATGTCCATGTAGACTCAGAAAAGTCTCTTTCTTCGTTAGCAGAAGAATCTGCAAGAAATTAAGAAATTTGTTTAGGAAGCAGAAAAACAAGATAAAAACTGTGTTTTCAAGCTTCCCAAATTTTTCAGAAATGTAGGAAATTTGACCGTTATTCTTAAACATTGCTAATTTTGATTTAATTTCTTGAACTGTTCAAACATATTCCCTGTCTATTTTTGCCTCCTCCCCCTGAGGAAACAGAACTGTTTATCTCATTGTGTCTAATTAGCAAGGCTATACACTAGAAGTATCAAGCTAAACTGTTACTGTTGTCATACCATAGACATTTAACAACACACTTGAGCCTTCAATTGTCCAAAAAGTATCTGGAGGTATAAATTGGTTCAATCATGTCCAAGATGTATTCTTCCTGAACTACTTGAAGAGTGATCCAGTTCATCGTCTGCATCATCAGTTTCATAAGCAGCTGTGCCTTAAATAAAATCTATTACCAAACAGAGGTTAAATTTTGGATGATTTTGTAATGCCTATTTCTTTAAGAGGAGAGATTCCTGTGCCCTTGGATGCTTTCCCCCTCCTGTTCTGATGGCCCTGGACTCATATTTGCCTAAAAAACTTAATTGAAAATGTACTAAGTTCTAGTAGAGTTGTCGTTGAGGGGAGCTCCAGAAAGCACAACCCAATATTCAAGATTTTGATCGGATAAAAAAGCGTTTACAAATAATTTCCTACAATTTGATTTGATGTAGTTTAATAAAAATCGCTGATTTACATAGAAGTTACTGCTTTGTTGATTGAATTTATTTGCTTCCAAAATGGTTCTATTCACTTTTTCATATGAATAAGTTAAGAGAACAATTTGCACAAGCGTCACAACAACATCTGCATCCCCTGTATTGTACATAAATTTTTTATAGCTTCTTCTGCCTGTGTAGGATTTTTACAGGGGGCGTACAATAAGGCTGTGACGCCACTGATAATTTGCCATGGAACTACCTTTATCCAAATGCTCTTCAATACTTGTTATGATGGCAATACATTTCTCTCACCAAATTTTTCTTCTTGCTCATCGTCCGCGTCATAATCTTCATCACTTGCAGATGTCATGTCATGTCAGATTTTTTTTCGCATTCACAGCAGGCATCTGTTTCAACAAATCAATCTGATTTAAAAATTTAATCCAAGATAAAAAGCTTGATGCAATGAACATATATAGTGCTTATTATGTACAACCTTTATTTATATTAATATATAAAAAATAAAGAATTTTGTATCAGGATTAATCTACAAATGAGGTCTAGGAGAGGGAAAGTATCATTAATTGGGAAATCGACAGAAACTAGCTTTAAGGCATCAGTCCTTAACTTATTACAGATAGAATCCAATAGAAGGAATCACGAATCTCACCAGATTTTCTTGATTCGGTGGAAGAAGAAGTTTCGTCTTGTAACAGTAGCAAACTTTCCACTTCACTGTCACTGTCCGTGTCAGCTTCATATCCACTCATAACATATCCACTCATGTCCGTGTCGATATACTTCTTTCTTCTAATTTGGGTAGGCTTCGACAAATTTTGTCCTGCTTGTTGGCAATGCTGGCTGTTGATAGAGGCTGTTTTCTCAGGTATCGATGATGGTTGGAATTGAAAATCAACATCTGGTCAAGAAAATCTAAAATTAACATGATTTTCTAACTGGGCAGGGAAGATGGAAAATTTAAATGTCAAACTCATTTGGTATACCTTTGCTCTTGACCTTAAAGCGGCATCTACATGTGCAATTATTTTTGGTAACTTTCCTTGACAAGATTCCTTGCACTTGTAGATTAGCAACAAGTTTTGTTTGACATTTTTTTACTTGACAATTTTTTATTGCTTGTGTAGAAAGGCATCAGTCCTCGCTCACAACATCTATTTGCTCTGACAATCGTTTTGGCCAGCAGAGTTTATATGTTTGACACGGTTTTTGTGATGCGGCACGTTTTTTATGTCGAATTTTTTCGCAAATAATAGCTCCTTTAACGAAGAAAATACTTTTATTCATGGGTGGGAAACCCCTGGAATGTCTTCCTTTAATATCTGTATACCCATACCCGTACTACGCATACTCATCCTTGTTGATTATATTCATTCATCCAATTATACAACTTTCTGCCTTTATATTCCAAAGGCTTTGCAGAGTATTAAAAGCATTGATGTTCCTTGATCGGCCAATAACAAGCAATTGCGAGAAAAGAAAAGGTCTGGAATTGAGTCAAATTTGTCAAGTTTACTTGTTAAGACATCTACACGAGCAAGTTTTCCATATGATAATTTTTTACTTGTCAAGTGCACTTGCAAAAACTGGCACGCCCAATCTACACGATCAAAATTAACTTTTCAAAGAAAAATTGTCAATGAAAACTTGCTAGTGTAAATGCGGCTTTACGAACCTTGAAATTTGGAAACAAACCAGGCGGCTTTCAATATCAAAATATTAGAATATTGTTTAAAAGCTTCAGTGCTGACTTTGATGTAATTTCTTTAAAAGGTTTCCTTTTGCCTGAATGCTTAATGTTTATCAATGTAGTCTGTAGAGTAGTTTGTTGTATATTTAGAGTGGCTAAGAAAATGCCTCGATTGATGGTAGAAGAGATTCTATTTTGATGGAATCATAGTTTACCTTGCATATTGAAAGTACAGGATGTAACAGTGAAAAAAACGATGTATCAAGAAAATTCTTTCACATTGATGAGTGAATGTTGGAGCTTGCCAACTTGTAAACAAGACTTTTGATTTTCCACCCAAAATACTTTGGTTTGAGACAAGTGCATTATCATCACCATCAATCAGTATAATCACATTAATGTCATACAACTATCATAATGCTCTTAATGTGTAAACGAAATATTGATAATGATTGTTGCTTTGTTTTCATGATAAAATTTGTAATACAAATAAAGAAAAATTATCTTAACAAAATGGCAGGTTTTTCAGAAATAAACATTATTTTGCAAAAAAATATGAAATGCAAATAACAGTGCTTGAAGAATATAGCAATAGAATCTACATGAGTTTTTATAATTTTTTCCACATCTAAAGACATCTTCTACAAATCGTGTAATATTTGCTTTATTATCTATGGAAGGAGCAGACTGATTAGATTACTTCCACTGGGAATCAAGGGTCCACGACAACAGGGGGAGAGGGGCCGTAGGGGCCATGGCCCTCCTCACTTTTTGATAAGCAAGTAGTTTAAAACTGCAGTAAAGTATATAATACGGATCTAGACTGGAGTGTTTTGAATATTCGGATAGTGTGACGGTGAATATGATTCATACAAGCAGATTTTCAACGTGCTGTCCTTTGTGATAAACATGTCATATCAATACTGATATTTACCATGGCAATTGTCAATACTGAAAGATTAGAGGAATGGCCAGTGAAGCCAAAAGTTTGCATGGTACAATACACGAGACAAGGAGACAGGGGCACTAGCAAATAAAACATGATTTAATCATGACGAATGTTATCCCTATCATCTTCTAACAATGGGTGTTAAACAGCTATGTAAGCAGTCTAGTGCTGGATTAGGCAAATCTGTCAAAGGATTAGTCTAAAGTTGATTGTCACACTATTTTGAAGCAGGACCAGTTTTGGCAACGGAAACTGCATATCAATTTAACCCATTTCTCGGCCCGATGTCAGGAAATGCCAGGTCTAGCGTGGTGCTCGTTGTCGATCGATAAATGGAGACGACTGTCCTTTATTTAGTTTTTGAACTTATAAAGATTAAAAACAACTTCTAATCTGGCACATTTAAGCTCCTCTCGCAAAAGTTCTTCGCTGCTTGCTCCTCCTTGCAGCATGATCAATAGATTCCAAATTAGATATTCTTGACCATTGAAAGCAGTTATTTAAAATATGCCTTAAAAATGTTGTTGTCCATTAAATACAAGAGACATTAGATTGAATTGTTTTACATTTCCACACTTTCAAATGACAGAAGGGTATTCAGCGCTCAAATAAATTGAATCAAATGTTTCAAAAACTAACAGTAAAAATCTACATGAAATCATGTATTCAAAATATACTAAATGAGTAAAATCGAGTCCAATCCAAAGATAATAAATATAAAAATAGCTTCGCATCATGAAATGATTTTCTAAAAATTGCTTAAACGAAGACTCAATTCAAATTTTCTGGCGCTCAGTGGTACGTCATTGAATTCTTTTCCCGCCAGATAATAAAAACCTTTTCACCCAAATTCTATTTCATTTGAGGCAACTTAACGAGATGTTGGTCGTTTCTGATATTTACCCATGAGTATTTATGACGACTTCATTATTACAGGTCTCTTTTTTACTTCTGCTGCACACGCAGGCTGACTGATGCAACCCCATTCGATCTTAGTATATCAAGGTTGCAAGTTCATCACTCAAAAATTGAATTTTAAAAATCTATTATCTTTATGTTGATAACCGTTGCCAATCTCTTTTTTATAAGAATCAGTAAACTAAAGTTCAGGCTGAAAGGTTTCTAAAATTAATATGGTGTAAGCAGTGGGATTGTTAGCTTTTTCGCTCTACTTCAGGCCTCCTTTGCCAACAAAATCAGTGAAGAATCTTTATTTACCAACAAGTTTGAATTTACACCGAAGAAGCACCCACATATTGCTTAAAATTCTCGTCTTTGAGATAAAATGTTGTTCAAAATCACATTTTACAGTAGCTCAGCCTCAGCTTGTTCTAATTTGACCAATTTTGAGGCTCTTGTTCTTATCAAATTGTTCTTAGAAAAGATTGTATGGATTTTTTGTAATGTTGTGTGATTCTAATTGGATGTATATTTTTTTGGTAAATATCGTTTCTATGACTAGTTTATTAAGTGGATAGATCCCAAGAAGCCAATTCATATTGCTGGAAAGATTCTAAACTCTGTCTGATCCTCAAGCACCCCTTAAACAATTTCAAAGATATCATGTTTATCCACTACGGCAAATAATTCAAAACAACCTTTGATTCTGGATGAAATGCCCTCTTTTTGTGCTTTCTGCTTGCTTCCAATTCGTTATGACGCATGTACTCCAATAAGCGCTCCTTTTTTCCACCACTGGTCTTGCATCCACTGAGAAACTTGAATGTAAATGTGGTAGGAATTGCTTTGCCATGCATCTTTCTCCTTTCCATTTTATCAATAATCTGTTCCGCTATTTCCCATGCACCTTTGTCTAGATATGCTACCATAGTATGGAAAAGTGGAAGTTGTCTGGCTAAAAATGAAAATATTGAACATTGTTACCACCTTCAATCTTTCAGCTATTCCACACTACTCTTTTACTCCTCTTTTATAAGAGAATACAAGTGATCAGGAGCTTGTTGTTTTGTTGAATATTGTAAATTTGTCTTACCAGGTTCCCATATTTCTCTCTTGCAACATGGTTAAAGTTGAGGATCTCCTTTCTGCTAAAATTGAAATCTTCTGGCTCCCTTTTTTCAAACATGATGTCTCTCAGATTTACTACTTGGTCCGAAAATGTCACCTCAGCAGTCGCGTCATCTTCACTCTGGCTTCTCTCAAATGTCAGAATGATAGAACAATTTTTATGAAAAACGGATCATGATGCCCTTACTCCAGAGTTATTAGGGACTGGTGTACTATGTATCACATCTTCCATACTTGAATCATTTGATGAGTTAAACAACGTTTCAAAAGGAAAATCTTCGAGTGATCTCGTAGCCATTTTTTTAGAACACAGAATACAGGTTTGATGTATCGACAGAAGAGTGTATCAGGGCATCGACTCACCTGAATAGATGAGTAATACAAGATCCGGGCAGGGACGGAGCATGTTGCCAGTACTTCCTGAGGTGTCAAAGTAATAAGGCGCAAAGGAAACTAGTTTTTTGTATCTGTGAACTTTTCTAGTTTTATGTTTCATCGTGTCGCTTTTTAACAACTCACAAGAATCATGTCTCAGAACATTCTGTTGAATTGGTAAGTAAAAACAGAATAGCTATTTGGTTTTTTTACCTACAAAAAATAATATTTAAAGATAACATGGAAGTGGTAGCTGTAGCGTCATTACTTCACACTTTAAAAATTTTTCTACAATTTATTCAGATGGTGGTGCAAATAACCACTGCAGCAACTATTTAAAAAATTCCTATTTGTAGAAATTTAAGTGAGCGTAAGCTCAAGACGTCCTGTTATCTGCAATAACAAAATCATTACCGTTTTCGGCTAAAAGAAAACTTCAAATATGATTGTTCAAAGGAGGGGAAGTTATGGTTGGCAAAAATACCTGTACAGAGCTAATTATTAAAAGCCCAGGTAACATTCCATCTGCGTGTATAAACGAAAGGAAACTTGGCTTAGCAGTGAAAACAGCATTTCCAGAAGTCAAGCATCAGCACACAAAGGGTGGCCCTTACAGTTACTATGGTTAAAGGGGAACGTAAATATTCCGGCCGATAGCATCCAAAAAGATGTTCAAAGTAACAAGAAGGCAGTCGAAGTTGGTTATCAAGCAACAGATAGCATGGCTTACTACTTTTCTAGATATGTCCCTTCTGGGATTCCAAAAGACAGATTCATTGAACGGGATATGCTTCAGAATTTAATTGAAGGCGATACAGTTTTAGGGGAAGGGACGTTTTCTTTTATTATGCAATATCGCAAGTTTGCAGTTGCAGTTAAAGAATTCAAAGAGATTTCTGAATTTTCACCAAAAATAATTATAGATCGAGCAGTAGGAGAAGCTAGAACACTAATAAACATCAGTCCTCATGAAAGCATTCCCATGCTATATGGGATAATTATAAACTCAAGGCCTATTGAATTGGTCTTGCAGCTCTGTACAAGAAACAATGTGTGTTTAAACTTATCCTGTGTCATAAGAAATGGTGGATTAGAGGACGTTACAGAAGAATGTTTTCTAGAAATTCTGGTCAAGCTAGCAAGTGCATTGCATCATGTTCACAAAAATGGATTTGTGCACACTGATCTAAAGGTTGATAATGTAGCGATCATGAAAACATCAAGGGGAAAAAATGCCAAAGAATGGATCCCTGTAATCTTAAGACTTTGGAGAGGGTAAGAACTATTTGGATCCCTGTAATCTTAGAATTAAGTAAGAACTATTTGGTACATAAAGCATATCTAAATATAGGCTATTCTAATGTGACGTTTCATTGTTTATTAATATGATGTAAGACCTCACCCCAGAAATAAAGTCTGTTGTTTGACAAAATGCACGAATGAATTGGGAAAACGAGGTTATGAAATGTATTGCCCTATATAGGGCTATTGAGTTCCATGTTTAACCCAAGCGGACTTAGGGTTTTCAGTATTTTTATCCAAAAGTCTTCTGTCGTTGCAGTCGAGATCTTAAGAGTTCCTTGTCGCCTTCAAGAGACTTAAGCTGTTCAATTATTATAAATTTCGCGTCATTATTGAAGTTGTTGGAAGTGTTGTTAAAGTGTTGGCAAACTGGTATTGATGCTGATTTACTTGAGTCTTTTTGGTGGTTGTTTATTCGTAGATTAACTTGTGTTTCTGATTTACCAATGTATTGTAAACCGCATTTTATACATTCTAGTAGATAGATCACATACTTACTTTTGCAGTTAACCTTATGTCGGATCACATAAGTCCGCTTGGTTTGGTTACTTTTAAAAGTTGATGTGCTCAAAACTTGTTGGCAACATAAATTGCCTTGTTTAGTATTACATGGTTTACAATGACCCTTTTCATTACGGCTTTTATATTTTGCTACTTCATTGTTGGATATTTTATTACTCCCAAGGATATCCCTTAAATTCTTGTTACGTTTGTATGACATCATGGGAGGATTTTTGAAGCTTTTCGCAATTTTGGGATTGATGTTAAGGATGTTCCAGTACTTACGTAATATACTTCCAATAGGTGGAAGGGTTCTGTAATAAGTTGTGATGAATGGAGTTCTGTTACTTGTTGTCGTTTTAGAATTTTGTTTTTAGTAGTTCTTCGCGTGAAATGCTGTCAACCTCTTTTATTTGTTTGTCAATGATTGCTCTATCGTATCCTCGTGATGTAAATGTTTTGACAAGTTGCTCTGTGTTATTTTCATACTCTAAGTTCTTAATGCTTGGCTGTGGGCTAGGCTATTTTTTAGTGGTAGTGGATGTTCAGATGCTCTATGAAGATAATTCTGTCTGTCTGTGGGTTTCCTATGTAGTCTTGTTTGCAAATGGTTTCTGTTATCGATATAAACGATCGTGTCTAAAAATGGGACTTCTTTTGCTGACATCTCATAATCAAATTTGATAGAGGAATGTTTTTCGTTAAGTGCCTGTCCACAAAATAAATATGTCGTCAATGTAACGTAGATATAATTTTGCTTTATTCCCAATATATGGATAAATGTATTCTTCTTCGAATTTCCCCATAAATATAAGATATGTTAGCGTAAGAGGGGGCACATATTGTTCCCATGGCACAACCCTTGATTTGGAGGAAATTATTGCCATTAAATTCAAAATTGTTACAGGTAAGTATAAGTTTTAGAAATTCAAGTATTACGATTGGAGAGGCTGAAAGTGTAATTGTATTTGTAGGCTCGTTTAATTTTTGTTTAACAGCATCAAAGCCTTCATTTGTAGGGATATTAGTGTAAAGGGATCTGACATCCATGGAAATAAGTACTGTATTATGTGGTAGGTCTTTAACTGACGATAATTTATTAATAAAATCTGTGGTGTCTCTTACGTACGAACTTAGTCGCTGTGCTACTGGATTTAAGTGGTAGTCTACATATTTAGAGATTTGGCTAGAATGGCAAGCTACTGAGCTTACCACCGGTCGACCGGGATTGTTTGGTTTATGTATTTTTGGTAGCATGTAGAACCTAGGTGTTTTAGGGTTAGCTGTTTTTAACGCTTCTCCAATTTTAGATTGTATTAATTTCTCTCCTATATACCTGTCGATTAAATCATTTATAATTTTATTGTGTTTATTGGTTAAATCTTCATCAATGGTTGAATAGAACTGGGTATTACCTAACTGTCTGTTTGCTTCTTTTATATAGTCTTTTACATCAATTATTACAAATGCTCCCCCTTTGTCCGCTTTGATTATGATAATGTCGGTTCTTTGTTTTAAATCATTCATGGCTTTTATTTCTTTTTTTGAGAGGTTATTTTTGGTTAGAGGTACCTTAGGTGTTGAGTAAATATCGCTTTTTACCGCTTCTATATAAGTTTCGACTGTATGATGTACATTGTATGGTGTCCATCTACTTTTCTTCCTAAATATTCTTTCTTCATCTGTTTGTTGCTCGTCAGTTTCTTCTTCATCTTCTAGTGTTTCTTCATTGTTGTTAAAATGGGCTTTAAGTTTGATTTTTCGAAAAAATTCCTTCATGTCTTCTTCCAGTTCTTTTCTTTTGTAAGGTAAGGGTGTAGGACAAAAGTTGAGGTTTTTGTTTAATAGTTTAAATTCACTTAAGGAAAATTTGAAGTTTGACAAATTTATGACCTGTCCAAACGGATTGTTTATTGTTCGGACAAGCTTCTTAATAACTTTTCGAATCCTGTTATTGCCTTTGTTGTTTCGTTTAGGGCTCTAAGCATATCTGTTAGGCCCCCATGATACATGGAGGCCGTGGTTTCGTTTTTTTGGTTCCGGTTTTGAATTTCCTCGGTTTTTTGTGCTTCAACATGTGTTGTTTGATTAGACTTTTCCGTTCTTTGTTTCGGGCGCTGCAAAATTTTGATCATTCCAGGGACTTTCGTTGTTCTGTCTCTTTGGCTCTGGCTTGTTGATGCTCTTACATTTTTTAGGTGATCTACAAAGCTCATTGGTCAACTTTGGTTGGATGCCGTCTGTTGCGGTTGTTTTACTGCGCCCGCGTAAGACTTGTCCTCTTTTTCTTTCTGGGGTGCAATTTGTTGTTTCTTTTCCTTAGAAGCCGCAGCTACATTTTTGTTTTGGGGCTTACCGTATTTCAGGTAGTATAACTTCCTTGACTTTCTCTTTTGGCATGTATTTTTTGTTTGCAGTATATTTGCGTTGATAGTTTTTTTAACATCATTGTAGGTGTCTGCATCTATTTCTCGATTTAGAAGTGCATCAACTTTTGACTTTTCTTGCTCAGTTTTGGAAAGAGTGCTTCCGCAGAATTTTACAATTTCCTTCATTAGATCAATTGAGTAAGATTTTAATTTTTCATTCCACATAGTCAAAAACGTTTCGTCGTGATTGCCAATAGAAGGCTCCACTTCATTTTTCAAGCCATTTGGAACTAACTTCTCGTCAATGCATTTATTCAAGAATTCCATGTGAGACTGGTATCTGAAATTGAAAGAGTCAAGATCTTTTACTGATCATCTATATATATATATATAGATGATCAGTAAAAAAAAACTTGATTAACGTTTCGCAATATGCTTCTTCAGAATAACCTTCACTTACATTTGGAGCGTAAAGTAAGGAATACAAAACAATAGGACAAAAGAGCACATTTTACAAGCAAGGACGATAATGGCTAATTATACGACACAAGTAAACTTTCTAGGCCCAGCTGAAGGTGAGAAAAGCGGAAAAAATACAATAGATAAAAGAACAAAAGACAAGCGTGAAAAAAGGCAGATGGTAAACTACCCAGGAATGCACAAAAACGAGAAAGGTTGAATGCTGTCTGTCCCTACCATGAAGATTAGAAAATAATATTATGTAGAAATAATAAATTGCTGTGAAAAGAAGAAAATTATCCAAGAGATTGGAAATAAAAATAAAACTATGTTTCAACTAACCTAATATTAAGGCCCTGGGGCGCCAAAGTTTCTAACTTATACTGCCAGAAACTTTCACGTATCCTACCATTCCCATTAAGTCTACCTATAATAGTTACTTTAATATCTTCAAGAAACCCATGATGATTGTTCCCTGCAAAATGCCGAAAAAATCAGCCTGAGGTATACCCGAAGAGCCCCCGATAAACTTACGATTGCACGCCTTTTAGTTATTAAACCTAAGCCTAAACGGCGTGCAAGTGCTACCCACATACTGTACACCACATACTTTACATTCCATAAGATACACAACATTGGACTAATCACAGTTAAACGGAAAATTTATCTTATATTCCTTATCAGTTATATGGGAAGTAAAAGTTATCACTGTCACACATAACATTACACACTTGACATTGAGACTTGCCACATGGAGTACAACTAGACTTACTCCATGAGCCTCTGTTTCGCTACTGCCTCACTTGACGGACGCTACAACAGAGACTCATAATCCAAAGTACTCAAAAACTGGCAACTTCAATTTTGTCTCGTTCTCGATTTCTTTTCAAATATTTCCAAATCCACCCCCCTGATTTGCACATTTGCACAGCTTTTTCATTCGCGTGTAAAGATGTTAGTTTTTTCGTACGTATGGATGGTTTTTTCTTCTTTTCTCTGGGAATTGCATTTTCTCTGGTGTGGCAGTTACAGTGAAGACTTTGCAACAGTAAGTTATCCTTTTTGCAGTATTCTTGCAGTAATTTTTTCAAAGAAGTCATGTAGAATGATTTTTATAATTTATTTCACTTCTTTGCGTGAATTACTGTGCCTTGTGGCTGGCAACAAACACGTGGATAAGTTTGTTAGCTCCATGATGCTTAAGTCAAATTAATGGAGATAGATAAGTAACTGAAGGAGAAAGGCTTGGTTCAGGAAGGTCAAAAACAAGGGCCGATTTTTTTCAAGGCGTTTATTCTACCGATAAATTTTCCAGACCAGTTCAATTTTGATGTCACTTTCAAGCATAGTAAGTTAAGCCAAATTTTGAACTAGGCCTTGTAGCTAGGACCGCGGCAAAAACTAGGATATTAAAATGGATAAAGTTGTGCCTCTTGTTATTGTGAGTAATTTTTTGTTATGTCTATGTTCTAGATGACAACTCAATGAAGACAGACAATTCTCCCAATAAAGTAAAATTTCATTGTGGACTTTTTCAAGAATATAATATGAACTCATTTATAGTATCATTTATAGCTTCAGTTTTGTCAAAGTGACTTTTTGTCTTGACTGTTTATTATGTTGTAGTAAACATGCTTGCATCCAATTGAATTTGGTATATACTAATTATATTCACTGAGTTGTGGTGTTTTTTGTCTGAACTTCTCCAATATCAGGGTGCATTCTCCATGTAGGTAGGCCCGAATTTATCTGGACTGGGATTAGAAAAATCCCTTAGGTGTATGAAGGAAAAGTCCTTTTACTCTACGTATCGTCGACAGGAAATCCCTAGGATCAATTAATTCTAACGGTTGTTGGTGTATCATTGACAGAATTATTATAAATTTGTATGGAAATACAAAATTATCTTATCCTGTTTAACAAAAGTTGTAATCATTATTTTTGATTAAATTTTAGCAGGTCTCACTATGGTTTCAAGGTTCTCCGATAAAAAAATCGACACTTCGATCTTTTAAAGTAATTTATCAAATATTTGATGAAAAGTGTTGCTAATTTTTTAAAGTTTTTTTTTAAATTGGTTCTTGACTATAAACTAGCGCCTAGTGGCTTCACAAAGGTGAAGTTCAAAATTCACTGGTCAGGTTGTTTTCAACGCTGTCGTCATTTAATTCTTTTCGTCAAGCCAGCGCGATACTTCTGAGAGTGGAGTGTACTAAGGCATATCCTCGGGACAAAAAGTTCATACAAAAATGATACAAAGTGTTTCCATATGCAGTAGAGGGCGAACGCAAAAACGTGTTTTTCATTGTACGCTTTGCAATAGAATTCACTTTCAAAATCTTCGAAAACAGCCAACAGTTTTCTGCCATTTCTCGACAGTGATATTTTGTAACGCTAACAACACGGGGGTTAGGATGTTTTTAAAAAGATACCTCGTTATGAAAGAAATTGAGGTGCCAGCCAATCAGAAAACCGTATTTTGAAAAGCTGCTCTGTGATTGGTAGGACAAAAAGTTGTCCTGAGCGCCAGTTTTTGAGTACTTTGGATTATGAGTCTCTGTTGTAGCGTCCGTCAAGTGAGGCAGTAGCGAAACAGAGGCTCATGGAGTAAGTCTAGAGTACAACCCCTATTATGCGTGGTCCCTGCCCCCTCATTATAAAGTTTCGCCCTAACTAGTAAATCTTTAAGGTTCTTACATCGTTTAAATGATATCAAAGGTTGCTGAGGAAACACCTTCCGATATCATCACCATAGAATGGAGTCTCCCGGCCACCTTGCCCAAATTATACAAGGCTGGATGGAAGGACGGAACCCGCCCATTCCCATTGTGATCTTGTTTCCCATTAGCCTTATCCAGTAATGTGACCCTATCCTGCTTACGTGCCTTATCTATCTGTTCTGTTATAAGTGATTCCTCATACCCCCTTGCCTTTAACTATCCAGCCAAATCCCTTAACCTATCCGGTAACTGGCGATCGTCTGAACAAATCCTATTTAACCTTAAAGCCTGACTATAGGGTACCGCCTTCTTGGTATGCCATGGGTCACAAGACTTCTTATGTAAATACTGATGTGTATCAGTAGGTTTACAAAACAAGTCTGTCGTTAGGACTCCCCCTTCACTTACACTAACGTTAACGTCTAGAAAACTTACACTCTCCCTGGAGTGCTCCCCTGTAAACTTAATGGTATCGTGGCTACTGTTAAGAAAGTTGATGAAGGTCTCAAGCTTCTCCTCGCCATGTGTCCAGATAAAGAAAACATCATTGATGAATCTCATCCAAACAATGGGTGTGTCCACTGATTCCTTCAACAATCTTTCTTCCAACCCAGTCATAAAGAGGTTTGCATAAGCTGGAGCAAACTTAGTTCCTATAGCGATGCCTAACTTCTGTCTAATGACTGGTCGACCCTTAACCCCACTTAATCCCTTATGAACCTTAGGTAACAAATAGAACCTACCTAGTTTCCCCTCATTAACTTTAAGAAAATCAGTCACTTCCTTTAACCCGGGATCCTCCAACCTTAACTCATTAATCCTGTTGTTAACGGCCTTACCCAATTCTATCGTGGGATCCACCTCAATCTACTCGTAAACTTGCCTATCACCTAATTGCCGGTTAGCTTCTTCTAAGTAATCCCCCCTGTCCCAAACTACAACCGCTGAACCCTTGTCCGCTTCCTTGATAACTATGTTCCTATCACATTTAAGATTATTTAACGCAGTTCAGAAGAGGAAAGGTTACTGTGATACTTACCCTCCGCCTGGACAGACAGCACCTTCTTTTCGAATTGAGCAAGATAGGATTTTAGCAAAGGATCAGTATTAGAAGGACTCCAGCTGGACTTACATTTAAATTTAAGACTAGTCTTATCCAAATTGTTCGAGTTAGTGTCCCTAAAAAACCAACATAGACGCATCCTTCTCTTCAAGGTGTCCAAATCCACCTTGAGCTGCGCCTTGTTTAGGTCAGTTGGTGTCGGTGAAAATTTCAAACCCTTTGAAAGAAGACTTACTTCCTCTTCCAAAAGGACCCGATGTGACAGATTCAGCACATTTCCACTGACAAACCGCCCAGTTACTCTGCCGGTGGATCCATTGCATTCCATAAAAGCTGATTGACACCTATATATATAAACTGCCTCTTGCTTTTTTCAAAAATTCTAACAAGGGAGGCTGCGTCTCCCTGAGCCCCCCACCCGATAAACCCCTGTTTGAAATTTCTCTGAACAACACTTTTTTATGATATTTGTAGTAGCACCGTTCATCAGCTGATAAAAACTGCATTGTTTTGTTAACATGAGAGAAAATGTATCAATTCAAAATCCAACCGATTGGTTTTTAGTGATAATTACAAATTTAGCTTGCAAATATTTCTTAGGATTTTCCTTTGATGTTGAAATTTCGAAAATTTAAGATGCATTTTCTGGCCATCCTTAGAATTTCATTAACTCAAAAGTGTCATCCCTGCCATCCACGTTGTCGGCTTTCATTCAACCCCTGAGGAATACAAACATTTTGCCCCCCCCCCTCTTTTTCAATCAAGTTTCCACTTCCCATGGTACCTGGCCGCTGAAACAGTCAATGAACTTGAACTTGGCTGCTCAACCAATGCTCAGAGAAAACGACCACGTTTGTCATGGTAATATGACAAGAACAACTTTGATATCTTAAAGAGACCCCCCCCCTTGATAAACTTTTACAACTACATTCCTGCCTATGTCAGCTGATAATTATTATGTTTTGAGTGTTGAAGGTTGTTAGTATAAACCCATTTTTGCAAAATACATCTGTCTTTAATTTCATGCCAACTCTAAGTTTCATTCAAGATTCAATTGCTCCTTGTTATAAAAATATAAAATAACAATAAGAAAATAACAATTATTATTATTAATAACAAGTTTTTTATATTAGTCAGCACTCGTTTCTTGCAGTAGATTTCTTATATAACAAATAAGTGTAATAATATTCTTAAATGGAAAAAATCAAACCGAAAAATTTATTCGTAAAAAGTATGCTTAAAAAATAGAAGAAATGAATTTGCATAGGTACATATTTCATTGGGAACTTTGAAAACATTTTCCAGAGGAGCATGACAAAAAATAGTTTTAGAAAAGAGAAACAGAAAAAATCATGATCCCTTCATACAGCCTGTGGTCCCGCAATGCAGCCATGCTGATATCCAAGTGCACTATTTTGTATCCAAGTGCACCATTTTGTATCCAAGTGCCCTTTATTATGAATCCAAGTGCCCTTCATGGTATCCAAGCGCTGAAATCATATCTAAGTGCAGACCACTTGCAGCGATATGACAAAGGTCCATGTGAAAATATGATTCTTGGGTCACATAATGGATTAAACAAAATGTAAACATGTGCTAGCGGGTATCCAACTGTTTTGGCGGGAAAGTTCTCAGCATTCACTCTTGTTAAGAGAGGGAGAAGGTTATCAAGCACGTTCACGATGGGCTCGTTTGAAATTTTGGAAACTAGAGAGGAGAATGAAGTAAAAGAAAATACGAAGCAAGAAAGCAAAACATTGGCAGAGAGTAAAACAAGCTGTGAAGAAATAGAGGCAAGTCATTTCATTTTCCAGAACCTGTTATTATGCAACGTATTTTAAAAAATAGTTAGCAACGCAATTAATAATAATTATCAGAACTTTAGGTTGAAATACACTATGCATTTAATCAATATTTAATCAAGAAAGTTGAAATCAGTTTTTGATGATTGTATATATTTATTTCTGTAAATGTAGGTGGAATTAGACGCGTATGGTGAATATGAGGGTAAAAGACGTAGACCATTCGGCGACATTGGCAACAACGTAAGATTTCATTCTCTTTTATCTATTTTCGCAATTTCACAGAAGAAAACTCATAACAACGTTTCTTTTGGGTCATACTATTTACATTTGCAAAAATTATAATATCATCTAGCAAGTAGTAGTATAGTAGAGCAATGATGAACTTTATATTTGCAAAAATTTATAATATCATCTAGCAAGTAGTAGTATAGTAGAGGAATGATGAACAGAATCTGCTAGTTTTGTTTCCCATTCCTACAATTATTCAAAAATTGTCAAACTTATTTTTTAAAGATAATTCTTGATGAGAAATGCAAAAGATCGTGCAACAAAAATGTTTCTTCGGACCTAATACAATTCGTGCAAAAAAAACATAAAGAAATGTCAACATCTGATGCTGTATGCTGCAGAGAGAGATGCCTTGTAAAAATGAATATAAACTCAATGTATGAAGCGCGGAAACAGTTTCGAGAATTATCTGGGGAGAAGCAGAGGGAGAGAATTTTACACTTCTTCAGTACAATGCCAACGGCAGGAAACTGGACTTTTTTCATTGGAACCAATAAGATTTGTCGCAAAGCTTGGCAGTTCATTCATGGAATTTCCAATCATAGGTAGGAGCCTACAGTTTTTTTGCAATAACAAAGATCAGTTAATCAAAATCGCGTTAATTTCTTGCTAATTTTTATGAACCTTTTCAAGTTACTGTAAATAGTCAAATTTTACGATTGTACCTGAAAAAAGTTAGTTTCTCTGAAAAAAATGAAGCTACTAGAATGCACCCAAAACGGAAGGACCAGAAAGTGTTCTTTTAGCAAGTTCCTGTAAAGATAAAACAATATTTTATAGTTTTAAGGTTTGTAAACAGTTTTATAACTAAAAAAACTACAAAATGTGTACTTTGAATTCGAGAATAGGTTAACAAAGCTAGTTGCATTGATTCTTTCTGAGTGCGTAAACAGAATTCCAAGCAGAGAAGTGGAGAAGGTCTAGCTCCTACCTTCAAGCCTTCGACTTATGTGGCTCTGGTACCCAGGGTATATTGATTCTAGATTCTGATTTTAATGGCATGACTTTTTTCAATTTTTCAGGTTCTACTCTTTGAAGCAGGATTTTGAAATTTACGTTAGAGTTGACGGGAGAAGCGAGAAGCATGGAACTAAACGGGAAACCAAAAAAGTGGCACAAGCGATGAACTGGTTTGAGAAGTTTATAGATGAAAGTGGGGACCGAGCTCAGGATGAAGAGAAGATGTTTTTGCCGACTTGCTACACGAAGGAAGACATTTATTTCAGCTCTATTGCTCAGATGCATTCGGATGGTTTCAGGGACTCAACGCAAATAGTTGGCAAATCCTGTTTTTTTTAATTTTAGCAACTTGAAGAAGCACCCTCAAAATGTTGAAATTTATGTTCTTACTACAATTGAGAAGCAATTAATCTTCCATCGAAGCTAAAGGGTTTTTATGCAGAATCTTTAGGCATGAGCCTTCCCCCTTTTCAACTGGTTTCAGAGCTCCGGGCATTTATGATGCCTTTTTCCTTTTTAGAGAAACCAATTCACAAAATGTGGAATATGCACATCAATCAAAGAACTGAAAAAGGAATGTTCATCCTTACGAGAGAAGACGTCAAAAGTCTTAAGGTGAGTCACAATGACCTTCAAAGGTATGTTCTAAAAATCATAAAAAGCTGCTATGATAACTTGGTAAAATCAACCTTTTGAAGCAAACAAAGCCTCACGCCAAATCATTTTTTTGTTGTAGATCTGAACGAAGAGTGTACTATAACCTTAAGAGTATAGCTTTTTTATTATCTCATTTTTGATGGTGGGTCATACTCATGAAGATATTGATCAGGTATAATCTTATCTTTAATGTTATTTTCAGTTCGAACTTTACTGAATGCTGCGATATTTCTTTCATAGTTAATGGTTACATCAGACAAAATTGGCTTGACGGTCCATGTAATTTTCACTGGAGACTTTCTATAAAATATGTAGCAATGGTGATGTGATTTATTCAGCCAAATTTCACTTAGAAATATTATCATATACATAGTACATTCATTGATTCATTCAGGACATCTGTTTTTAGTTGACAGGCACCAAAAGCTTAAGCCCCAAAGCTTTTGGGAAATTCGCCCCTGTTCCATTAGTTTGTTACCTAGGATTCATGGCTTTTTGTCAGATTGAATTGAAATAATACTCCATTAAGGTGAAATTATTAATATAAATAATTTTTTTTCAGTTGTTCAGCCGAATTGCATTTTAATGGAGGAAGCATAGCGCAGCCACAATTCCAGCATTAATGCAACAAATTGACATATCCTATGATCACCCACACAACACTGAACGACTAAGTTATATGTTTGACATCAAAACTTGGTTGATCCCATTCATTAGTCATCTCGAACAGCACAGCAGGCCACATGCATTTAAGTTTCAGCTTTCCGACGATGGTAGCGAAGTTTATATGTGGTATCGTCACTGGTCATCAGAAGGAGATTGGGTCGGCGACTCAGACGACAAGCCTTTCCATGTTTTGTCCGGATATCCAAACAGAGAACCAACTTTACTGAGAGCAACATATGCCTCTCAAAATCCAATGGAGGCAATAGAAAACGGTGTAAGATATTGCGACTAACGGTTCACAGCAGCAGAACGTTAGTGGTGGCGAGAGTTTCTTGTGGAAGAGAAAAACAATCTGGCGGGTTGGAATGATATTTCCGAAGAGGAGTTGCAAAATGGTGGAGGTCTTGGGTGGTATCTCCACAAACTGGAAGAATACGAAAAACTGGCAGTCCCTATCTTTCGAGAAAAAGTTAAATGCAGTCCAAGAACGTATTGCCAAAAGTCAAAAGTTCAAGACGGTAAGTTTCAATAATATATTCCAAAGCCTTGTTACAAGGGAGGGAAGAGCACCAGAGGCACATATCTCCAACAAAGAGGTTAAGAGCTTCGGGGGAGTGCCCCTTACGTAGGATATCTTTCCCTCTCTTTCTGTGCCCCTCCTAATTACTAGCGCCTCAAACAATTGGTCACTTTTTGGTTACCAAACAAGTAATTTCAGATCTTAAAAAACTGCATAGAAATTTCCTAGGTATCAGAGCCACAAAATTTTGAGTGCGTAAATAGAAAACCAAGCGGAACGTCTTTCTTTTTTCTGTCAGACAGACACTGCTACGCTTCTCTAATTCTGAGTCCTGTTGCCGCACTCAAATTTATGTGGCCCTGGTAGTCAGAGTAGTAGTAGAAATGCTGCCTGATTGTAGTCACTAGAGGTTACTAAGGCCCCGTTTACACTATGCCGGAACGAAATGAAAACGGTACGAAACGTTTTAGTGTAAACACCTGAAAACGGTACGATTTCATACCAGATTCTCATAGAGGCTAGCTTTTTATCCAAAGTGAGGCCATTTCAAAAGTGCTAACATAACAAATTCCAAGTGGCGCCAAAGCGGACTTAACATTCTCGATTTATTAAATTCTACAAAGTTTTCCTGCGTTCATCCGTCATCAGTAAGCTGGTAATATATTCATCATCGACATGCCTCCAGAAAGAAAAGGCGTATCTCCAGAAGAGAAGAATAGTTTGTTTAGTTGGAGCGATGAGGAGATACAACTTCTGCTTGAAGTAATACTTCATTATAAGGCCGACAAGGCTGGTCAAGGATTTGATTGGGAGTGTATCAAGACGAAGTACACCGAATTTGGAGAAATCTTTCTCGAACGATATCCAAAAGACGCCAAAAGTGAAGGACTTTGTTGTGAAAGCCCAGCAGCCGAATCAGTTGTTGGGGGTATAGACACAAGTTGTTCGATTCATCGTCCCCCATCAACGATCAACCATCTGGCAACAATACTACAGGGAATGATGGTGATATTGAATGTTCCCAAAGTAGTAACGGATTTGATTTGGACAAGAACCCTTGCCTAAGAGGAGTATGATTGAACATTTGAAAGAGACTCGAAATTCTAAATTGAGAAAGCCCTTATCGCATGAGAAGCAAATGCTGCAGTTGGCTAAAGATGACATGTCTTTTAAAAAGCAAATGCTTGCGGAGATGAAGGAAATAAATCAATCTAATGCAGCACAAATGAATATTTGAACAAATTCTCTTGTCAATCTCACAAATGCCCTAACTGCAGCACTAAGTCAGCCACACTATATACCTCAGCCAGCCTTCAACCAGCTGCAACAAGTGCAATACACCCCTGCACAAGGTGGTAGCCAAGGCGTTCTGGATCAGATTAAAAGTGCCAACCAAAGACCTTATCAGGAAGTAAGAAGAACACATATTGCAGATTTTGAAGAATCTGATGATGAAATCACTTATGTCAACTTATAAGCAAAAATATTAGACAGTGTTGAAGTTTCATGTTTCATGTTAAAGCTCAAACTTATAATTGTTTGTTAGCATGATATCATTAGTCAAAATACTTAACAAAAATGTCTCTTATTTTTTTCCCATCAGTTTCCACAGCACTATTGTTGTTTCTATGTGTTGTTAAAGGAGGCTGAGCATTTTTATCAACCTCCTTTGACCTTTGAACCAAACTTTCAGGAATGGGCTCATTCTTCAGTTCACATATATTATGTAATATGAAGCAAGCATGAATAAAATAGGGGACTGATTCCAACTTGATATCTAATGGCCTCCTTAATGCACTGAACCGTCCTTTCAATCTGCCAAATGCACATTCAATTGTCATCCGTGCTGATGACAATCGATAGCTAAAAAATTGCTCATGGACTGTTTTCGCACCAGATGGGAATTCTTTCATTAAGAAAGGCAGTATCGGGTAAGCTGCATCACCTATTAGGCAAACTGGTACTTTCTTGGAATCTGGAACAATTTCCTTTTCTTGGGTTGGTATTTTCCCTGAGCGAAGACAATGACTTATGCTGGAATTTCCAAAAACTCTTGCATCATGGACTGAGCCAGGCCACTGAATGACAACATCTATGAAGAGATATTGATAATTGCAGACAGCCTGAACATTGAATGAGTATCTACCCTTGCGGTTTAAAAAATCTGTATAGTTGTCATTCGGCTGATTGATTTCAATGTGAGTTCCGTCCACTGCTCCAATGCATTGTGGAAATCCGTGGTTTTTGAGAAATTTTTTGGTATGGTGTTCAACTTCTGCTTGAGTAACTGGCAATTTGATATATTTTGATCCAAGATGCTGTGATATAGCCTTGGTTACTCTGCGTATCACCATTGAAACAGTAGATCTAGCTACTCCAAACGAATTTGCTACCTTCCTGTACCGCCCTTTATCTGACATGTAATAAAGAGTCATAGCAACTTGGGTTTCCACATCATTAGATTCTCTTAAGTGTGTCCTCTGCTTTTGAATATATGGCCTTAATTCATCGCAAAGTTCAGTGAATGTCTCTCTGGACATTCTGAAGTTTTCCCTCCATTCTTCTTTCACCATCACATTTTCCTTGAAGTTATTCCACCAAACTTGCGTTCTGCCCCGCCTTACCCAGAACCTTCGTGGTTTTCTTTTCCGTTTGCATGTCTTGCTAGTCATAGGTTTGCCAGCGTGACTGCTTGATAGTATCAGTTCACAAATCTTCTGCATATTCTGTGCATATAATGTCAACTGACGACAGATTAAGCCAAGATTGAACTGCAAAGCCCCAATTAAAAGAGCGACGGTTTTTCGATTAACTGGCATTTCTACTGATGATTGGTGAACTCAGGAAAACTTTGTAGAATTTAATAAATCGAGAATGTTTAGTCCGCTTTGGGGCCGCTTGGACTTTGTTATGTTAGCACTTTTGAAATGGCCTCACTTTGGATAAAAAGCTAGCCTCTATGAGAATCTGGTATGAAATCGTACCGTTTTCAGGTGTTTACACTAAAACGTTTTGTACCGTTTTCATTTCGTTCCGTTTTCAAAATCGTTTTCGTTTTATACCAGATACGATCCCGTTTCAGTGTAAACGGAAGGCCAAAACAGCACGTTTTCATACCGTTTTCATTTCGTACCGGCATAGTGTAAACGGGGCCTAAGTATACATAAATTAATAAGTGTAATGCTATATGACAGCAAATGCAAAAGGCACATTATGACTGATGTTGCTTACAATGAGTTACTTCTTTTCCCTCATAGATTTTGCTGTTATCTGATTTCAGGTAACTTACAAGAGGTAAATGTGGCTGCAAGGTTTTTGGAAAGATGAATCAAGTCCCATATGATATACCAGGAACACTAGTGTAAAAAATCGCAGGATTATTTTATGCAATCATTAATCTTTTAGTCTTCGCTGTAAAAAAATAAAGGAACATTTGGATGACAAGGAAATCGTTTGCGGGGGATCAGGATTTTTTGTCGGTGTGGATATAAATTATGAAAATATTAAAAATTAGACATTTAAAAGTTTACAGTAGTCGATTCATCAAAAGTTAAAAAGTTCGTCAGATTATATCCATTGCTCTAATTTGAAAATGGAAACCGGGGTTGCTTGAGTAGATGCTTTCTCAATGCATGGACTTTTTTATTATTCAGAACTGGTTGTTTCTTCCAATAATTTTAAAGCAAAGATGAGCACATTCAGTGGGAAGAAATCAAATGTTAAAATAATTTTGTGAGTTAAATTCAAAAGTTAGTTCCTTTTGGATTCGCGAATCAATTGAACACATTTATTTCTTGATTTAAACATAACCGTGTATCAGATTAATTATTTATCAACACTTCGCAGATGCCTTTCTATCAGACCATCTAATAGAATGTGTGAGAAGGAAGAACATCTAATAGAAGTTTGTAATTTTCTGATCAATGAAATGTTTTGATATTTACTTCCCAAAACATCTTTTAACAATTGACTATTCACACATTCAACCTATTCACATGGTAGCCTATTTTAGTCATGATATTTATCATATTTAATAAGATCGAAGATAAGATAAGATAAGATAAGATCAAGAACGGGGGTGAAGGATGTCATCGAAAAAGTGATTGAAGCCAAAGGCAAGTGGGCAGGACATGTAGCACGAATGAAGAACCACGAATGGGCTAAGAAAACGACAGAATGGACTCTGTGGGACAGGAAGAGAGGAAAGGGAAGACCAAAGAAAAGATGGAGAGATGAGATCGAGCAGAAGGCATGCAGCACGTGGATCCAGAGTGCTCAAAACCGTGATGAGTGGAGAAAGATGTGGAGGCCATCCGCCAGCAGTGGTGTGAAAGGCTAATGATAATGATGATGATTTATCATATTTATCAACATTTACCAAGAAATACACCAAATGTTTCAATTTCAGTGCATTCTAGAAGCCCTAGTTACTGTTTATTCAATTTTTCAAACCAATAGGTAGACTTTTGAAACCTATTTAGTTCTTCTTGCATATAAATAATTGTGATGGTAATTCGATGTCAGCATTTCCTCTGTGCCTTTACTGTTTCATTACAACATTTGATTTGAACAAGGTATCTTTTTGTAATTTTGTATTATATTATACATGTTACTTGCAGAAAAATGTCTATGTTTCTTGTTTTTTTTCTTTTTTTTTCTTTTTATTTATAATTAAGTTAAATTTCACTTAGGCCCAAGATGAGTTGGACTTTAAGAAACCCCACTTAGAATCAGATTCAAGCGTAAACATAAACATAAAGAGCGTAAACGCTGTAGGGTAAAAAGTACCACAGAGTGGTTCGCAAGAGTCAAGTTCTAGAGGACTGTATATATTCAGAATAAATGTAAGATAAATAGTTTGATAGTTTGACGAACGAGAGAAATATGGAAAGAAATCACCTGGTTGTCTTTAGAAATACCACAAAATCATCAGAAAAACAGTACAGCAAGAATGATTCGAATAAGATTTAATCTTCGTGAGAATGTCAATATAACGACGTTTCGCAAGAGTTTTTTCAAATGAATGTTTTCAATAGTGTGTAGATACGTCTGTGCGCTAGCGTTTAGATAATAATAATAAATTCCAATTTGCCACACCTATCAATATCGTAGCCTCGTTTTCATGGTTCGCTCACAGGACAACTGCAAATGATGTTGCTTTATGCCAGGAGATTCTGGTTCTAGAACGATATAAATATAAAATGGGTAGTAGAGAGGGGCCAGTGCTGGTATTCTATTGCGGAAAACTTGAATTCCACAAGTCACCACAAATTTTCTATAGACCAGAGGGCTGTTAGAAACAGAAGAAAAGACGCTCAGATAAGATTGATTATCGAAAAGACAAAAATAAGAATGAGAAGCATTTGATGGAAACGAGGTTAGAACAAAAAGAAAGGGAACTTGATATTAAAGAAAAGGCCTTGAGAATAAAAAAGTCGAAGGGAATGTCCAACGAAGACGAATTCAAAATAAACATCTTCTATGTTGTGCTTGACTTGTCTTGGCTGGGATCTCACTGAGATTTCAAGAAACAAAAAATATTGCCTCAACTTTCAGCTTCTTGTGGCGATACGTGGAAATAGAAGAAACTAGGTTTAACAGCACTGTAAAAGAGTTTGCAGCCAACTATGCTACTGATGTTTCTCCGGATCTTCTAGAAAAAAAGATTCAGCTACGACATCTCAATCAATTAAAGTTTGGAGACGTTTGTTTGAGCCCCTTAGATCTCCTAAATAAGCCTGGGATTAATGAGTCTCTTTCCAAATCTCTTCATCACTTTGAGAACTTTTTGCTGCCTTCCAGTTACTGTTGCGAGTGCAGAAAGATCCTTCAGCAAACTCAACCTCATAAAAAATTGCACGAGGACCACAATGGGACAAGTTCAGCTTAACATCTTGGCTTTGCTATCACTTGAGCGAGACATTGCTCGAAAATAGATTTGCAAGATGTTATTGATATGTTTGCTGAAAGAAAAGCCTTACTCTCAGACAGTTAAAGACATTAAAGCTACCTTGCCTGTTAACCTATTTTGTTTACATAATGGGTGGGTGGGCCTCCTGGCAGACAATCTCATTCTTTTCAAAACGCCTTCAACCAGCTGTAGTCAAATACAGAACCTTTGGCCGCGAACTACTGGCAATTTATCTCTCCATACGCCACTACCTTGAGGGACGTCAATTCTATGTCTTAACTGACCACAAACCGTTAACCCATGCCTTGTCATCTTCACCAGATCGCTACTCACAGCGAGAAACACGTCATCTTGATTATGTCTCACTGTTCACCAACAACATTCGTCATATCCAGGGATCCAACAATCCAGTAGCTGATGCTTTATCCCACATGGAATCAATGCTATACTGTTTCGTGTGCGACTTGGCCCTTGAATGGATTGAATTATATTTTCATAATAATTGGACTTTAATGAGGACTTTCTGGACATTTATGGATTGGTTGATTTACTATTGTTATTCTGTTGCATTGGAAGTATTTTGTTGATTCCATTAAGATACATCGCGTTCGAAATTGGAATTATTTTTCGCGCGTTTTAACTCTTTGCTCACGCCATTTTTATGTAACAACATTTGAGTCCTGAAAATTTTTTTTGCACGTAATTCAAGGTATGTTTATTTTTTCGAATAAATTTGTTCTCTGAGATATTATAGAGCATTCATTATATTCCTACTTTGGAAGGTATGTTGTAACTAAATCTAAAAGATTTATATTGTCTTTTTTTGACGGAATTTTGCATTTTCTCATACTTTTAAATGGCTTTGGCCACCATTTTTGTGTTACTTAATAAAAAAATTTTCCAGGCGAATTTGCAATTTCACCAAATGTTTTAGAAAATTAGAGCTCTTTGTGTGCAAAGTTGTATAAATAGTTGAAAAATTTGACTCCTTGTAATACATTGTAGCGAAATTTCAGAAAGAAGATATTACGAAAAAACCATGGAAGTTGCAAGTCAAGAAGAACGGCCAGAAACCGTCACAGTATGTTTTAAAAATGAAAAAAGGTTATTATTTGCTTACTTCATAATACTAAATATATACAAGTATTTTCCTTTCAAATATTTGTAACTTACATTAAAAATTAATGACTTATATACAGACTTTGCTTACAATAAATTTCATGTAGTTGATGGTCAATCTTTGCATTGGGAATTTCGTTTCAAATTTTACAGTATTTATTAGATAAAAAAATTTTTACTGTTGTATTGTAAAACTTAATAGTCACATTCTTATTCTCTTAGGAAATACCATTCGAAAAAAATTGTAAACATGAGAAGAACTGTGGCGAAAAATTTCGATATAAAAGATATCAAGGGGATTATATTATTGAATAAAGAGAAAAAGAAGCTCAAGGAACTTAGGTATTTATCTTCTCACAATTGTAAATCCTACTGTTGCACAGTAAAAATTTGTTCATTTTTCAATTTATATGCTGCGAATATATCATTCTTTAAATTATTGGAATTATTTGAAGATGGTATATTTCATTTCTGATTGTTAATAAATCTTTTAATATTTTAATATAATGTACAGGCCAATATATTCAATTTTTATTTCTCTAATTCTCTTTCAGACCAGGGATGACTATTATTATCAGAATCATTAAGAAGAAAAGAAAAGAGCAGCAGCGGAGGGAATTTCCTTTTTATAGAAAGGAATTTCCCTCCTTTTGTAATAATTTTTATTCGGGAACTTTTCCGAATATGACTGTTAATAATAATAAATAGTTTTGTTCTTTTTAAATATGTTCCGTTGTTAAATATGTAATAGTTTTGTTGTTTTAAATGTTCCGCTGTTTGTTTGTTTCTTTTCATATTTTAAATTATGAAATTTCAAAATGAAAGAAAAAAACACAAATTTTCTATTTAGACATTTATATTGATAGAATGGAAAAAACTTTAAATTGTCGTTTTCTTTAAAATTATATGACCAACATTCCTTCATATTCTGCATGTTAGTTTTATTCAATCTTCATACTTGCATATCAGTATAAATTTAGGGTTTATTTTTGGCTGTTTGAGATGTTGATAGAATGGAAAAAACAAAAACATTACCTGCCTGTTTATGCTCAAAATATAACTTATCTGACAAAAAGTTCTTGATTATTTGAATATTAATTTCATTCACTCTTCATAGATGTCCGTATCAGTTTGAATTTAATGTTTCTATTTATATGTTATATTTCTGTTTAGACTTTTTGTATGTTGAAATTTTGAATTGTTGTGTTTAAATAATTATAGAGAATTTTAAAACAATCCTTTTTTGCTCTTTCTGATTCTAACTTCTTACACACAATATAATTCTCTAACTGAATTAACTAGACAAGTTTGGGTCCTGATTAGAATTTGCAGTTATTTATAAAGTAAATAAATTTGCAAAAATTTCCAATTTTAAGTTATGCATATAATGAAATAGAAGATTGGTCGCGGTTTCCAATACAGAGGTAGCTGTTTAAAAAGGCATTGCCGTCCATCTTGTGATTTAGTTTCATAGCTTTATTGTCATAACTAACAAATAATATAGAGTAGCTTTAGGAAGTCCGACCCTCCATTTTGTGTTGCAATTTCTAGGCATTATTGTCATAACTCTTAGACGATATAGAGTATGTTAGGGGCCAAAGGTTCATTTTGAAGCTTTTTGCAAGGGGCATCTTTTGGGGTGATTAATTTTCAGATTGGGCGTGGCTGTCATGTCATAGTGACGTCACAGTCTTCAGTTTAAATGAATTTTGGAAAATTAACTAATGATTGATTTTGCTCGCCTTGCTAAAGAACAACAAGAAGACCCAGAACTTCCATCTTTGCACAGTACATCATCTCTTTATCTGAAAGATGTTCCATTGCCTTTTTCCTGGTACCATCCTCTGTGACACTTTCACTGCTTCACCAAGACTGTATGTTCCAACATCTTTCCGCCAAATTGTCTTCGACAGCCACCATTCTCTGTCTCATCAAGGTATTGGTGCTACTCAACACCTGATTACATAACGTTTTGTCTAGCCCGGCATCAACGAAGACATTCCTGAGAGGACCCCTTCCTGTCAAAAGTGCCAACAACAAAAAATTCATTGCCACACCACTACTCCGCTTGGAACTTTTCTCACACCTGATGCAAGCTTTGACCACCTAGACATCGACATCGTTGGCCCACTTCCACCGTCACAAGGATACAAATACCTGCTCACCATAATCAATTGTTTCACTCGCTGGCCACAAGCCATTCCACTCATTGTTATCACAGCTGAATCAATTGCCCCTGCTCTCCTTTCAAATTGGATTTCTTCCTTTGGTGTTCTGTCTACGATAACAACCGACCACGGTGCCCAGTTGGAATCTTCCCTCTTTGCCAAACTTACATCTTTCCTTGGAATAGAATGCATTCGCACCACTGCATACCCATGTGCCAACAGAATGATCAAACGCTTTCATCGTTTCACATCGCTCACATCCCATGTTCCAAAAGATCTCCATACCTACACCCATGTTTTCGTCCGCACCAATGCTGTTCGCAAGCCACTTGATCCTCCATACACCGGGCCATTTAATATTCTTCGTCCCCATACCAATCATTTCACTATTTTCAAGTATTCAAAAGAACAAACTGTCAGCGTAGATCGCTTAAAACCAGCCTACCTTGACACAGACATACTTCCTCCAATTGCAGTTAAAATAGCAACAGCACCTTCTTCCGCTCCATCTGCTCCAATTACTACTCCTTCACATCATCACCAAGCCCAACAACTCGCTCTGGAAAAAGACTTGAATATTGACTTGCTTGCTGTTTAACAATTTGAACTTCATATATAGAACATTATAATAATTCTTTTATTGATTTTATCTCTACTTCTTTTAACGAATGCTTCTCATTGTTTCCATTCTAGGGGGGAGCTATGTAGCGACAATTGTCAAACATAACCATGTCTTCCATTGTATCAATGTCATTAACACCTTCCATTGTCTCTGTAACCACAGTAACGTAATCAACTCTTGTAGCATCCTCTCGTTTTATGTGTATACGCCCTGTATTGTAGTTAGTTAGTTTTCATTTTGCTGGAGAAAAGACGCGCAAAGATTTGTTTTTATTGTGTCGATTGCCTAAGGCAGTGTAAACCAAGAATGAAGATTATAAAGATAAAGATTCGTGAAATCAGACAATTACTAATTTATTAATAGTTTGTTATTCATCCACAGCCACAATTTGACCTATTAAAAAGACATCAGCCCTCTAAAACTACATGCTGTCGCATCTCATTCAAGAGTTGCCCACAGAAAGAGAAAGATAGCTCAGGTTTGATCTAGATTCAGGCAAAAACAGCTGGATCTGCAAATTACAATGGCAAAAGCTATAGATGTCAAGACTAGAGAATTGGATCTAAGTTCAGGGGAGGAGAAGACATTAACCAAAAGTGAACAGAAAACAAAAAATTTTGATGGCTTGCTTTTTCTAATGAAAGAGAAGATAATGGCCTCATCTCAAAAAGAAATGATAAAAATTTCAACCCTGACACCAAAATCTTGGTCAATACGAAAGACTGCTGAATTTTCCAATGTATCAAATTATCTAGTTAGAAGTGCATTTAAAATAAGAAAAGAGAAGGGTATCTTATGGAAGAGGGGAAGAGGGGAAAATGTTTACCAAATGAAATTATCCAGCTTGTTGAAGACTTTTATTGTGTTTGTTCAATTGATCAGAATGTAAAGCTGCTACTGAAGGCAGTAGATTTGGAACAATATTATCATGATATTATTGAAATGATTGTGTGCAACAGAAAAACAGAGAGTGCATGATACATTGGTGTGTTAATTGTCCAGGAACAAGATGTTCAAAAGATTACTTGATGAGAACATTTAAATTCTGGCTTCAGAAAGGTTTCAACTTCAATTAACTATTTTGTTATTTGTAAATATGATCTCCAGTACTGGGTTGGCTTAATTGAAGAAACGAATAAAGGGTGAAGTGAAGGTTAGATTTCTCCATCCTAAATGTCCCGCAAGGTCATATTTTTGGCCAGAGAGAGAAGAAACTTGCTGGTAACCAGATGAACAAGTCATTCAAGATCTGCAGTTCCTGTCTACGTCCACTGGAAGGCAATACAAGTTGAGCAATGACGATGAAAAGATGTTGAAACTTCTCAAGAACATCTAAAAACCTATTTGTATCTAAAAACATTTCAATTATTGCTTAGCATTTAAATCTTATTTTATTATTCATCGTATAGGCTTACAAGTGGCTCTGTTACAAAATCCTTATTCTGATAGCACACAATTCATGACTCCAGAAATTCTGGATATAAATGAGTTGTCCATATTTATGATATTTGTCTTACACTCTGATTCTGAATTTTCAGGTCAAGAACAAGTTACAATGCTAATTATGTCAATTTGAAACATGTCAGCGTCTGTGCACAAAAAACACAATGAACCTATTTTTTAAACAATGTGTATCTTTAGTAGCATACAAAACACCATCACCAAACTTCATAGTCTCCTTAAGCATTATATCAACTTGATTCATGACAAATTTCATCATGATCTGTTTGGACCCATTTTGGCTATTTGCACTTAAATAATGCAATGTTTGCAAAAAAGTTTTGACCAACTATTTCAATTTGAATCACCTGTAGAATGATAACTGTGAGGTTTACAGAATTTTGCATTTGATAGTTGGAATCTCCATAGCAAGTTCCATCAGATTGCGTAATTTTATCAGTATCTAAAATATAGTACTTGATAGGAGACCATTATTCTACAGCCATTTCTTGTAAAAAATGGGCAGTGGCTTTCTTTGCATAAGGGTGTGGTCATCAATATGTAACATCTCATAACTCGGAAACAATACAAGGTACTGAGCTGAAATTATCTGTGTATTTTAAAAGTACTTTAAAAGGGACTACCTGCCTAAAGTTATGAATCAATCTAAGTACATGGGTATCATATCTGTGTTGATTAGACGTGGAATACCCCCATTATTAGAAAATCACTAAAATATACCTAGAGGGTGGTGATTTTTCACGCCAAATAAATGTTGGGCACTGCTGGGTCTCTTCTCTCTTTGGGGTTGATTCAAGAGAATACTCATTTCCAACCCTCCTTCTTTGCTAATAGTACACCATCTCAACGAGACCACAATCTTTTGTCATTCTCAGGAAATTTTGGTTGTTGCATTTAGAGACCGTAGATTATTTCTGGCAAACGCTGTCTACATCATTTTATTGTAATTGGAAGTAGTCAAGCTTCGATAATATAGATATTGCAATTTCTTGAGCAATACCACAATAAGTTTTCAAGAACAAGTAAGAGGGAATGGATATACTTGTTGCATTAACTGAAGATAATACAGGTTTATCAGGAGCATTCTGGTAAAATTCTGGCAAAACAGGTATAATTCTTGTAAAATGACTGTGTAGCATCAATTTCATCAAGGTGCGGTAACTATGGCATTTTATAGATTGTTGTGAAATAAGATGTTATGAATTCAATAGCAAAATAGAACCGTATGAGCGTCAATTAGAATTAAGTACTTGTGCAGCTGGAAATTTCTTATTCACGGTGTCCAAGAGACCACTGAAGCTGGCTTCAGCTCTTTTCATGATGCAGTGGCTTGCCACATCATTGGTACAAACCAACAGTACCACACAGGATGGGCTTTTGTCCTGTGGAAATATCACATCTTCGATCTACAATAGTTAAAAGTTTATTTTTTATACTCACAGTTTATTTTAAAAGTTTATTTTATTTTTTATATAACAGTTTATTTTACTCACTGGAAAAGAACATCTACTTCGACAAAGAAAGAAAATAAAGTGTTGCTGTAGTAGGACTGTACACTACGTCACATCGTTCTAACCTCGCTTTCACATTATATAGCCTTTGTTCAATTATAAATGATCAGTCAGTTTATATTCTGGCTATGGGTTGCATGTTATTTCTGTCTTGCTCTTCATTCTAAAGACTATTCAAAGTAATAGGTACAACTAGACCTATTATATTGCTTGGGGGGAGGAGGGCGAAGCCAACTTATATTTATGTTATAGTTATTTTTGAGGCAGCCCAATTTGTATAAACATAATTTTGATGACTCAAATGATCATGTGATTTATCGCAAAATTCATCACATAATTGTCTAAAATCATCTTCATTTTTAAATTATATCTATGCGTCTTTTGTTTGTCAGCAGCAACAAAACTTTCCAAAACATATTTAAGTATTTGAAATCAATTCGATTTTGTTTATTGAAATAAATCCACACCAACATACCTAATTGGGAACATACCGATAAAAACATCCAGAAGTGGCATTGATGTACAAGTCATATTATGAAAACTCTTGATGTGAGGAAGTTTACCTCCGTCTTATTTAGATATCTTATAGAACTTTACTGAATTTTTTTAATAGAAAGTGAACAAGAGAGGAAGAAGCGTGGACTCAGATCGATTTTGTATTTTGAGAAAGTTAGAGTTTAAAATGAAAAGTGAGATTGCTTTGTTTCGAAAGAAAATATCTGAATTCGAATTTGTTCTTTGGATATCTGCCTAATTTTTTGACACTGACAATGAAAAAATCACTAAGAACACTTTTTTTACCAACATTTGAGCTAGAAACATACATTAGTTCTTGTGAAAATGCAAAAAGCAGTACTCTTGTCAGGTAAGCACAACCTTTTTTAACATTTTTAGCATCCGCTTCTTGTTTTCTTTCCACATAGGAAACACTTTTGTCTATCCTGTATGTGAACTGGCCAGTGCTCCTTTCCACCAAAACCACCAACCACCAAAAAGGGTTGCTCAAGGTCCTTGCATATATGGAGCTTTTCTTGGTCTTTACACTTTCTACGCCTTCATTGCTAGTCTAGTCTAGCAAGTCTAGCAAGTAGACTCAAGTCTAGAAAGTCAGTTTCCTTTGCTTTTGGAACTCCCTTGTGCATTGCAAGGTGTCTTTATAAAAACAATTCGTTTATAAGAATTTTTTCCAGTATCCAAGTGCAAATTGTCATGAAGCCTTTTCTGCTTCTGTGCTCCAACCTGTAAGCTGCTTAAAACATATCAAATTTACCTTCAAATCCAATACTTCTGTTGTAGGTCTCAGCAGTTGATGATATTTCAATGGGTTTTTTTCACTTCATGACCATCTCCTTACTGCATCAACTGGTTCTGTATAGGCATAATTTGATACATACGGGAAAATTTTGTTGTTGAGCCAACAAAGAGCAGTTAAACCTGAATTTAGATCTAAGAGCCATCAAAAGAGACATGACATTCTTTTCAACTCTTTTCAGACTTCAGTTTGGCATCCTCTCAGTTTCCCCTGATAAAGAGTTCAATCTTTCCAAAACTTTGAATCTTCTGTCTTAGTGACAACTTAAGACAGTTGAAGTAATTATAAAAATAAATCTTGTAATTTTGACCCTCAGGCAGAAAAAGCTAGCTTTAGAGCCAAATCACCAGCATCATATCCAAAGCTTTCTATAGAGGAGGCACGAGTATTTAGAGCTTCTTCCATGTCAAAATCACAGCATAACCCAGTCTACCTGTTTCAGGAAAACAGCTCGATTCCCATCTTTTGGGCTTTTTGGAAAAAAAATTTTTCAGGAAATAATCTATTCATCAACAGAGTTGTCTTACTCAAGCTTTGTTTGATGGCCTTTCTTCCTTTTTTCAAACAGGGATCCGACTTTGAATATCTTGGCTCCCTTGCCAAGGTTGTGTTGAATTGTCAACGAAATGGGGGAACCTTTTAACTTCTTCAAACCTCTATTGGATCATTTCTTTGGCAACATCATCATATCTTTTGCAGCTCTCTCAGTGGATCGTGTACCTGGGCATTTGCACAATTCAAATTCCTAGCAGAATGCTTATGGATATTGAGTCGAGTAAAGATTTGTTTGCTCTGCAATCAAGATTATCCTTGTCAAGATCAGAAAAAAAAGGCAATTCGGTTTTCCACCTCTTCATATCCTGTAAGGGTTTAATCACCCTTACATATGCTCTCCCTGAATGACTGCAAATGACTTGTTTCCAAGCAAGTCACTGTGCTTTTGAACTCAAAACAAAAAAATCAAGTGAATCATTTGGTTGAGCACTTGGCACATGTACACTATTGGCTTACCACTTCCAGAGTAAATTGTGCTTTGCCACTCATTTGGGTGCTATTAACAACAAGATTGCATATTACAAGATTCAAAGTTAATGTTTTTTTACAAGTGCAAGTATAAAATGGATTCAAATAACTCTTTTCAGATCTAGTGAGCAAAAATGTAAGGAAGAACTTGAATGAGATACTAAGATTAGAGAACTTAATAGAAGCTGGATAACCGAATTCTGAACAAGGGTCTTCTAAACACATGAACCCTTTATAACGGAATAAAGCTGGCAACAAAGGAATCAAAGAATATAGATGACAAACGAGTGAAAGACCACAAAAAGACCCTTGTCCAAAGTGAACAATTGTCCAAAGTTGATGAGAAAAATAAACAAAAAAAACGTAAGATAAATGAAAAAAATCAGATACAAACAACAACAAGGAAGGAAGAAAAAAGAGTAAAGATTATGATGTTAATTAAAATTGGGGGAAATGAGGCGATTCTCCCATTTCCTAGACTCAAAAGTCTACCTCAATGGAATGAGTGGACAGAGTTTGAGAAAGACAATGTAGAAATATGTGCCCACAGAGGAACAACAAGTGTTGATATGACTGTAAAAGGCAAACTATCTGCTGGTATCCCGTGCAACCAAGAATTTAAAGGTACTATGTCCTAAAGTCTTTCTCTGACCATTTTCATTTCCATTGGTTAGATTTGAAAGTAGTTTGTAATACTTTACATTAGACCTATTGTTACAGAGCCAAATTACTAATCTACAATGTTTTTTTTAAACTTTAAACACACTGCAAAGCCTATTGTTATCTCTGAATGATTGATTGATTGACCGGACGTAGTGCCTTGAACAAAAAATGCCAAAGACTTGTACAAAGTTGCCATCAAGTCAATTGTTGTATCTAGCTATTCATCTAACAATCAGTCTAACAATCAACCTAATAACCTGTGTGATCAAAAACATTCTGATGATAAGAGCAAAAGTGAAGCAATATGGCCTAAATGTACTAAGACTCCCAGAGCATGATCCGATACCAGACGTTCGCCAGACGCTTGCCAGACGCCAGACGTTTTTAAGCAGCTTTGTCAATGGTACATTTTCAATTTTATTCAAGAGATGTGATAGACGGAGGAGGCAGGGAGACACAAATTCGAAAGCAGGAAGACGTTTCTGAATTTTTCCACTGCCTAAACAAGCTTCAAATTGTATCAAGTTTCTCCCTTGTTGCATTGTCAGTACAACTCTACATCACATAATCACATTGCTTTTTTGTGCTATGTTTGCACTTCCAGCGAGAAATGTGTTTTAGCACTCATTTTTCTGTTGGAAGCTTCACATACTATTTACAATGATGAAATTGCAACTGCACATCTGGGTGTTGGTAGAGCAACGAGTTTCCGTGTGGTTGTTAAAGCCACTATCCACATTACAAGTGTAATTATAACATGGGTTCAAATAACTCCTTTCAGATTTGGTTGAGCAAAAACGTCTCAGGTAGCGCAAAATTGCCATTTTTGATAAGATACTGAGATTAAAGACCCCAGGAGAAGATAAAATCCTCAATGAAGGACAACTTCATGCACCATCTACCATTTAAAAATTGAAAGTACTAGTAAATTGAAGTGATTGCCCCTAGTGGTTGCCACCAGTCGATGAATGAATGAAATGCCAACAATAAATGAGTGACATGCCTTTATAAGCAATTGTGTTAGAGGCTGATGTATGATGTATATTTTTCTCAGTGCTAATTGCAACTTTAGCAAGAGTAGCAAAAGTAAAGTGGTGCTCGTTGCAAAGTTGACTTAAAAACCAGAGCCGCTACGTTTTATTTGCAAGCCAAGGGCTCTTTATCATATCAAGAAATTTCAATTAATTGTCATTTACAACCAACTAGTACTGTTTGTATTCACAAGGAAGCATTGGCCATAAAGAAGAAGAAGAGAAAACAGGCCAACCACAACCTATAAGTAAAAGAGAAAAGCAGGGACTCCCGACAACATTCCAGCAGTTAAAGAACCTTTGCTGACAGAACCTTTGTTCACAAAGAAATTGATATTTCGATTAATGACAGAGAAGGAGAAAGCGAGCTTGAGGTAGGCAGACTTTCTTAGTAAATTATGCCCAGTTTCCTACTTATTTGTAGATTTTGCCGTATTTCCTACTGGCCCCTTCTTGATGTTGTTAGGCCCAGAGAGATCATGTCTGAAGACCATGAACTGTGACGAATATTTCTTTAGGAAACAATATCACCCTCTGCTTTATACTTTTTTGTGCTTTTTTTGCCATTGGTGATTAAAATGTCGTGTTTTTTAACAGAGGCTTACTTGTGTATGTAACACAACTTGTCTCAGGTGTCTCAGCCTTCCTACATTCTTGACCGAGGTCCTAAACCTTAGACCGCTGCAGTGCCTATTTAGGATTTGCAAAGAGACTATTTTCTGTCACATGTCAAACTTTTCACTCCGGAATCTTCCAACTGGAAATACAACACTATAAATTATGTCCAAATCTGTTGAATATTTTAATTTTAGCCAGGATCTATTGACCAAATTGAGCGGGCAGCTGAAGGAATGATACAAGATGGAGATATAAATATGGAACAAGAAACAATTTAAGGAAAACAAAGAGTCAAGGTATTGTTTTCTCCTCCCTTTTTCAACCCATTGAGGAAACTCCTCCCTAAGAAATTCAACTCCATACACATTAAGTGATACTGTATTAAGTTTAATAATGTCATTTTTTTCAATCCTTGTTAACTTCTCTGCAACTAATTGGCTTGTAAATAGTGGCTTGTTGATTAAGATTTAAGTTAGGGATATCAGTTTAGGGTCGTTTGGAACTCTGACAAGCCTTTCCACTGCTGTGTCTTTCTTTTCTTTAGTTTCAACAACAATTTTTGCAAGGCAGTATGGTATATATTTATAGCTTTCTGTTCCTTAACAGGTTCAGCAGTAAATTTCCTAGAATTTTTATTGTATTTTCTTTTAAAACACTGCTTGCCATCGCATGTGAGAGCCAAAGGTGGATTTAAATGTATACTGTGGTCAAAAGCAGCCAAAGCCATCGGTGTCTTGAAATATGGATAGTCATATGCATTTCTTTTAGAGGCATACTTCATCAGCATACTGTTGACATCTACATCATACCTGTATGCCTGAACTTTGAAAAGTACGACAAGTTTGACAAAAGCTTTCTGTCAAGTACCACTGATCTCAGCTATTCCAAAGCGACAGAATTCTTTAAGAGGTACACCTTTGGCTCAGCTGACGAGAGAGGGCCATGCAAACATTCAGATTCCTTCCATATGTGTTCATTGCATACATGATGCAAAACACCAATCCAAATATCTTTCAACTTTTCAGCGTCACCATTGGAAACTTGACAAGCAAACAAAAAGTGGTTGACTATTACAGCAATCAATGGTTTCGGTGATTTTGCAGCTTTGTCTTGTGCTGTTTTGTGCAATTTTTTAGAAATATTTTTGGCAGTATGCCAAATATCAAGGCAGTGATCTAGCCAGTTCAGGGTGTGAATCTGAAATGAAAATAATTCTTAAGAATATAATTAATTCTTAAATTATGAATTCTTAAGTCCAAAATAAACATGGCAAGTTAGCATTCAATTGTTAATATAAAAAGATTAAAAGTATTAACAATTGCAATAATGAACTATGGAGAAAAGCCGCTGATACAGCAGGAGGAATCTGTTAGATCTAGATGAATATTGTATCGGCCGGAAAACACGAGAAAGGCTTTCTTTCATGGTTCATTGGCAATAACTATAAGTTTTTTTCAAGTAACATGTTTCAGAATGGTTTATTGAACCCATAAAAACAAATAAGAAGAAAGCTAGAGGTTGGAAATCCAAATATAAGTGAATATCAGCTACTCAACCCAGTTGAACCTGCCACAAAACTGAATGGGTAAAAAATGTTGCATAATATTATTAAATAACATGGGAAAATGCCTGTACTTTTAAGCTCTTGAATTCTCTTCATTATTGAGGTTGAAGCATCAGTGGTAATTTCTGATACATCCAATCATTTCATAAGAAGCAGCAATGTACGGGTGAGGCCTTCTCTTTCCATATTTGTTGATATGCTACCAGTCTCTCTCTTGAAAAACTGCATTGGTTATCAACTCCATGGTGACATGTACACAAAATGGTGCACAGAGGCCAGGTGAATCATTTCTTCGATCTCCTTGAAGAATGTGATCTTTATATGTTTTTACCATAGTAATGATGCATGATTACATTTAGTCCAGTATGTTGAGAGGCACCGAAAACTGATTCTTTGAAGTAGGCCTATTCTTTTTCAATATAGGATGACTATATTTAAAACGAAAAGCTCTTTACATCAGGGATCTTATGATTTATTTTACTTTGAATGTTGATCTACCAGTGGCATGTTATTTGCAGTAACTTTCAGAGGCCGAAAACAACAGATATCCCTTTCTATATGAAAATGAACTATCGTTTGTTCTGATTCACTGAAACTGTCAAGTCCTTTGTTTGATTGGTTAATCTCAATGACAGTTTCATAATGGTGGCTAATCACAATAAATAGAAATTGGCAGATTAGAAAATATCAACCGGAAAAAGTACACTAGAAAGGGAAAGTATTTATTAAATCAATGAAATGAACATGAAATCTTGGAAGCTTTTAGTTGCCACAAAGTATTTGTTGCCAAAAATCTTTGTTGTAATGATGATGTCAAGAGTTCAAGTAATTTTGCAGGTGCCATAAATTAAGGTTGGCGCACAAATTCAAGAAAAAAAATATTTGTGATCCTTTTCCTGAACTTGAAGATTGATCATTGTTGTACAGAAGGTAGTTTTGTCAAAGTGCCAACTTTGACATTGCCATGACTGTAAACAACCAGGAATGGATTTTAAAGTGACAAACAACATTAAAAATAATTATAATAAGACCATATTTATACATGTAAACTTGTTCAACAAAAATGAGTTTGCTGCTATCAATCAAGGACCTGTGAAACTAATGTACCTACGATATAAATGTTACAACAATATAGTTTACAAAGTTTTTACAATAATTAAATCTAGAGAAAAAGTTAAAAATCAAAGTCGATATCCTTGCAGCAACTCTTGAACTTCAGTATAGATGTTTCACTTTGTAGTTTGCTGGGGACTGTTTAAAAAATTTTACACCCTGGAATGCAAACGTTTTTCGTCCTGCTTCAGATTTTACTCTTGGGAGCAATAGACTGTGTTCATTTCCACGAGTTGCTTTGCTGTGTTTTACATGCTGAAAGTATTCCATAAAGTCAGGTGGTGCAAGACCGTTTTGTTGAGCTAGCCATCGTGGTGGATAAACGAGTTAGTAGAGGAATAAATACGCGATACTTAACGCCATTTTTATATTATATCAAGCGAACGAAATAAAAGAACACGAGGCAAGATCACAGGGTTACAAAGTTACATGGCCCAGTCCTCCTAACAACAACAACAAAATTTGTAACTATGATTAAAAACTAAAGTTTAATACTTAACACCCCCACTTAAACTTTATGTAGTAATTATATAATTATAAATTCTAGTTAATGAAGAACAACAAAACGCAGTGTTATCAAATAGTTCAAGTTTATATTCCCATCATTACTGCAATAAATTTCTTGAGCTTGAAACTGGCAATTGGCTTTGTAAAGACATCTGCAATGTTCTTCGCTGTTGGAACATAAATCAGATCCATAATACCTTCTGAAACTATTGATCTAACAAAATGATATTTTATGTCTATATGTTTTGATCTTTGATGTACCATAGCATTTTTAGCTAGAGCTATTGCACTTTGGTTATCACAATGCAGTACAAACTTGTTATATAAAGTAGAGTTTGTCATGTCTTTCAATAACTGCATTAAGAATATTGCTTCCTGTGTTGCTTCTGCTAAGGCCATATACTCAGCCTCGCAGGTAGATAGAGCAACTGTTCTTTGTTTTCTACTTTTCCAGGATATCATGGGTCCGCTGCTTACTAACTGGTATGCATAGCCAGTAATGCTTCTTCTGTCTTCAGAATTAGCCCAATCTGCATCACAATATCCGAATAAATGCATTTCGTCTTTAGATTTGTGGAATATCAATTTCTGATTCATTGTTCCTTTCAGGTAACGTAATACATGTTTTGCCATGGTCTCATCAGCTGAAGTAGGGTTTGCCATGTGTTGTGCTAATTTGGTGACAACATAGCACAAATCAGGTCTAGTTGAAGTCATGATATATATCAAGCTTCCAACTATCTTTCTATACAACTTGGAATCAGTTGGATCAGATGTATTTTCATTTGCCTTGTATGAACTTTCACAAGGAGTACTTCTTGTCTTGCAATCTGTCATGTGAAATCTTTCAAGCACTCTCTTAATATATTCAGTTTGATTCATTGTAATTTGGTTACCTTCTCTGCTGAACTGTATGCCTAAAAACCATCCAATTTCTCCTAGGTCTTTCATCTTGAATTTTTGGCAAAGAAAACTTTTTACTTCATTGAGTGAAGACATGTTGCTGCTGGCAATGATAATATCATCTACCCATACAATGATTATTATCATCGTGCCCCCAGTGTTCTTAGTGTATACACAAGGATCTGCAAGGGACTGTGTGAACTTATCATTGATTAACTGAGAGTGAAGAAATGTGTTCCAATTTCTCCCACTTTGCTTCAACCCATATAAGGATTTGTTTAATTTCCAAACTAATCGTTCACCCTTTTCACCATTCACTGTATATCCCTCTGGTTGTTCTACATATACCTCACAGTCAATTGGTGCATTCAAATATGCAGTTTTAACATCCATCTGATGTACAATGAGATTGTTTTGGCTGGCAAGTTGCATTAGCATCCTTATTGAAGTTATTCTAGCTGTTGGTGAAAAAGTTTCATTGTAGTCTACATCTTGAGTTTGAGAATAACCTTTTGCAACATACCTGGCTTTATATTTTAAGTCATTGTTGGGGCCAATTTTCTTAGCATAAACCCATCTTCCTCCAACTAATGTTTTCTCCTCAGGCAATTTAACAAGATCAAATGTTTGATTATCTTTCAGTGCACACATTTCTTCCTGCATAGCAGTCTTCCAGTGACTTGCTTCACTAGAAACTAATGCCTCGTCGTAGGTTGTTGGCATTTCATCCATACACATAGCATAACAAAAGTCAACTGTATAACCAATATCATCTGATTCAGTTACATAATCCTTGAAATATTTTGGCTGTTTGCGTTCTCTTGTTGGGTATCTCCTTTCGTGTCCCTTTCTCTGGCTGTCTTCACCTGTAGGGTCTAACTGAGCAGACTGTTCAACTGTTTCCTGCAATTCAACCTTTTCATCTTGGTCAGGTTGTCTCTCTCTTCTTATAACTATGTCTTCTGTGTCAATGGCCTGTTCATACGAACTTGTACTGAATTTCACACATCGCACTTTCCTAATATTGCCACTATTTGGAAAGTAAATCAAGTAAGCAGGACTGTTTTTGTCATACCCAATAAATATGCCTTTCTCACTTCTGGCATCTAACTTTGTCTTGTTCTGTGTATATGCAAAGCACACAGAGCCAAATGTATTCATATTACCAATGTTAGGTTTATGGCCTGTGAATGCCTCCACTGCTGTCTTCTCTGTTCTTGGATTATAGCACCTATTCCTCACATATACTGCTTTCATCACAGCATATACCCATAGTGACTTTGGCAGTGTAGATTCCAATAACAGACACCTTGCCATATCAAAAATGGATCTCCAGGACCTTTCCACTGTTCCATTCTGGTGAGGAGAATAAGGTGCACTCATTTCCTGTTTTATTTTATTCTCTATCAATAGCTGTTTAAACTTCTCACTTGTGAATTCTCCTCCATTGTCACATCTCATCCTCTTAACTGTTCCATAGACTGCAACATCTGCTAAGAATTTCTCCATTGCATGAATGGCATCATTCTTTCCTTTCAGAAAGTACACCATGATCAGACTTGAGTAATCATCTACAATGGACATCACATATCTGAAGCCATTTCTGTCTGCCGGTTCTATCGGTCCAGCCAGATCAACATGTACCAACTCAAGTGGTGCATTGGCACGTTTATCTGGACTTCTGTTTCTGTACTGTGTCATTTTACCCTCTATACAGATGTCACATTGGAAACTATCTTTACTTGTAATCTTCATACCATCTACAACACCTTCCAATTTGATAATATCTCTTGAATTACAATGTCCCATTATTTCATGCCATTCTTTCAAGGTGTGTGATGTACTCTTTGTCAAGACTGTACTGCATAGGTAATAAAGTCTACCACTCTTCTTTATATTGAATTTTGTGCCATTTGGACTGATTAATTCTGCTGAATTTTTCTTGAAATTTATTTCTGCCCCCTTTTCTGTAGCAGCTTGTACAGATAGGATGTTTTGCTTGAATGTTGGTACAAAAAGAGCATCTTTTAGAATTGCTTCTTGCTCATTACCATCAGAGTCTATAAGACAGATACGTGCATCTCCTCTTCCCTGTGCAGTATTTCTTATTCTGCTCCCATCAGCTAGTTCAATGAAATGTTTTTCTGAGTCAAAGTTTGAGTCCATATTTATAAAATACGACTTGTCTTTCACAACATGTGTCGTAGCACCACAATCAACAAGCACTGTTTTTATGTCATGAGCCTCACAAAATATTTCATCTTGGCTGCAACCAATTTTGAAAATGAAAGAGTGTTGTTCAGGGCTTTCTTTTGCAGCTGATTCTGCAACTGATTTCACAGAGTCTTTCTTCTTTCTACATACATCTGTATTGTGTGTATTGGTTTTACAATAATGACACCATTTCTTCTTCTTACCATACTCAGGGCATTCTGGGTCAGTTGATTTGTGGTTTGGTTTGCCACATGTGTAACACACTATAGGCTTTCTTCGTGTGCCAGAACCAAATCGCTTAGAAAACTTCATTACACTGTCTCTTGGCTCTTCACAGTAGGCTTTTTCAGTTTCCTCAAAACTTCTCAGGGCTACTTTGAACTCAGTAAAAGTTTGATCTTTGTCCTTCTGAGTAACTACAGTTGAAAACGGTTTAAATTTCGCTGGTAGCCCCTTCAACACCATTGCAATAAGAAGGCTGTCGCTGATTGTTTCACCAGCTGATTTTAAAGATGTAGCAGCTGTTTCAGCACGGATTATGTAATCTGTGACACTCTCTTCATCTGTTTTCTTGAGTGAAGTTAGCTCTGTGTACAAAAAAAATTATTCTTGGTTTTCTTTTCGAAAGATAATGTTCTCTTAATATCTTTAAAGCATCTCTACCCTTGTCCTTGGCATCCCGCAGCACTAAAGACAAACTTCTGTCATCCAAGCACTGAACTAACTCGGCAAATGCTTCTGCATTTTTCTCTCCGTTCAATTCTTCATCACTGACGCCGCCTTCCTCTTCCGGGAGAATAACTTTATGAAGTTTCTGGAGCCTCATTAGGCCTAAAAACTTAACTTCCCACAGCTCATACTTCCTCTCATCACCATCGAATGTCAGGCGTGACCTGGGCCCATAACCTGTTGAGCTAGCCATCGTGGTGGATAAACGAGTTAGTAGAGGAATAAATACGCGATACTTAACGCCATTTTTATATTATATCAAGCGAACGAAATAAAAGAACACGAGGCAAGATCACAGGGTTACAAAGTTACATGGCCCAGTCCTCCTAACAACAACAACAAAATTTGTAACTATGATTAAAAACTAAAGTTTAATACTTAACACGTTTAAGCATTTAAAGACCTCAACTGCATTCATTCTATTTCTAATGTGGTTTATAGATGGTATTTTGCACTATTTCTTCTGCCATTGATAATCTTCAATGATCGTGTTTGGATGCTTTCAAATCGTTGTTTCTTACATGGTGACATTTTTACAAAATGTTTTTGCAGTAAATTAGAAGTGGCAGTATCATGACTCTTTATATTGTTTCTGCTGCGTGAGGCGTCAAGTTCGGTCTTATCCTGGACAATAATTTGACTCTTGAGCTTGCCTTTTTAAGGGTTTTTTCGATGTGTTCTGCATAGGTGAGACTTTTGTCCATCATGACCCCTAAATATTTATAGGCTGCTGATTCAGCAATTTTCAATCCATTAAGCTTGATTTCAAATGCGGTCGATTTAGATGTTTTTTGATGCGTTCCATAAAGAACGCACTCTGTTTTTGATTTCTTTAGATCATTGTAAACTTCCTGTTGATTCCTATTGGGTCTGCATATAGGTCTTACAGTCCCATCTACAAAACCCCAACATTTATCTAATGCTCCCCCTTTTCTATGAACGGCATGTGCAAACATAGCAAGGTTTCCCTAGATAACCAAGGTTGATCCATACTCCTTAGTAGATGACCATACCTTTGATAAATTTCATCGATTACCAGGTTACTTATCATTGATAATTGGGGAACAGGCCTTGCAAAGCGATGGATCAGGTCAAGCATGGATATGCAAGCATTCTCAAACAAATACGCGTCGCTTCAACTAAATCAACAACCACCCTGTTGTAACATTTAAATTGGGCAGGAAATCCGAAAATATCTACTTATGTGCAGACATCACCCACATCCAAAACTCGGCCTTACACTTGTCTGCGCTCATCAGATCCAAATCAAATTTATCATACCTCCAGTACAGAAAATGTGAATCTTTTCGCCTATTCACATCATAGAGCAGCAGAAGGTCTACATCATCAATCACATTTGCGTCATAATATCCCAAGAGCAGGTTATTTAAATTATTAATATTCGCCATGCTTATTATTTTCTTCACAGTTAAATTTGGCGCCAAAGTACCACCATCTTGACAATCGTAAGCAAAAAATCAGACTACACAATGGCTAGGGGGTCCCAGACCTCCTAGATGTCGTAGTCAGATCCGTAGTCAGTTCAAATCGTAAGCTCTCTATTGACTCTTGATGAAACCCAAAAGGATAGACGACAAGACTATAGATGCAAAATGAAGCTGTTGTGGCAAGAAATGAGCCTTATGTTGAAAAATAAGAGGGTTTATTATAATTTGGCATTTGACTTTGCTTTTTATATGAACTTTCATTGTCCTTGGACACTAACGAAATGATAATGTTGCCGCTTAAAAGAACATATCGTGATAATGATCGCTTTAAAGATGGTTTGTCTATCTAAAGAGATGTTCTAACCGCCTTCCAAGTTGTCCCACTTTACTGCTTTATTTGATGCTAGTATACACATTTCAGCTTTTACAGAGCATCGTTATTTAGCTGGAATTTCAGAGTATATGATAGATTCAGGTTGTTTTGTTTCGTCAATTTCCCCACATCCTGAGGATCCTTCCAAAAACCAAGGACCACTGAACTGGCTATACACTAGCATCGTCTCTACGAGTTTTCAGCAGTGGATGTAATGCAGAAGTGCCTGCTCCTGCCCCAATTTCCTGCTCCAATTTATAGATTACAGAACTTGTTGTATCGAGTTTTTACATATATTATTGAACTACAGGCTTTTTCTAATGAAATAAGTTTTTTCAGCTTGAAAATTATTTACTTTTAAGAACAAGGAAACTCTTAACAAAGTACTTTTACTGGCATGTAAGGGATATTGGACTTCCATTTTGATATTTAGCACCTTAATTATAACAATCTGTGAAGTATTTATACTATGAAGTGCCTATGAAATTAGTTTTTTTCAAGACATTAAGTCGGTGGGGTGGTAAAAATCTTGTTGGGGCACCCAGTATTACCGAAAACACATATTGTAAATAGCATAAAACTTAATTTAAGTTAGAGGCTCTGAGACCTCGCAATCTATTTCCACTCCAAACTAGAATCTCCATCTTTGGTTTTCATTCTCTCCCTTTGATATTTTCATTGAAATACAGAATGGCAGCTATAGTTCTAAAAGAAAGATTTATATATAGATAAAGTCTTTTCTGCAAAATCAAATTATAATTTGATCTAATATCAAGGTTTGCAAAACAGTTCAACACATACTACATGTTAGCATATAATTTAATACTTTTCACAGACACAGTCAGAAGAAGTATAATGCACCAAACAAAACTTATTGATCTTGGAAATCAAAGCTTGATAATAAAGCAGAAATAGGCAGGACAGAGAGGTATCGCATATTTTTATTTCAACATAAGCTTATTTAAAATTTATTTACCTACAAACCGAGCCACTATGAGGGAATCCAATACTTTTTGGGTGCCAGTGGTTCATTGTAGAATGAAAACCTTCAATGCAACTTGCTTGCCCATCCCCTGAAAGTTTCCCATAAGTCACAGTCCCTGAAAGATTGTAAAAAGATTTTGCATTGAATCTATGACCAAAATTTTTCATACAGAAATATCTGCCTATATTTTGGTGATTTAAAAAAAACTTTAAAAGCTGAAATTCATATTACAAAAACTTTACAAATTTCATTTCATAAAAAAACAAGCATTTAATCCAAACAATTTAATCACTTTTATAATTCTTTAAACATCTTACATGGGCCCCCTGCCATAAAATATAGTCTTTTTACCAAAAAACACCCATACCAATTTTTATCCAATCTCTGCACTCCAGAGTCTCATGAGCACACTAGGGAAACAGCAGATCTGGATGTTCATCATGTTTTTCTGCAACATGCCGCATCAGAGAAAGCCACTTTGCTTTTATCATGTCATCGAAACCAGGAGTAGTTAAGGTTGCACACCCATTCCAACAGAATTCCTTTCCAGCCATTGTACCTTTTTTCACAACACTTCTTGCCAAGTGCCATTGACCAAAATAATGCACAGACCTGGGATGTTGTTCTCTCAGCCATTTTGGAATACCAGCATGTCTGTCTGACATAAATTCTTGAATGGGGACATTGCAATCCAGGAGTTTCTGAAGCACCTTTTTGGACATTCCAACTCGGCAGCTGTACTGCTACCAACTTGGTTTGACTGAAATATGTTTACATAAATATGTCAAATATTGTAATATGAATGTGTATACATGTTTATAGAATATAAATATAATATAATCCGATATTACAGCTAATTCAATGAAGCAATAGCTAAATATTGAATAAGTTTAACAGCTCATTACATAGTATTGATAGCTCATGAGTAAATATTCATAATAAAAAACATATAAATATGTTTTTACATAGAACTACCACAAATATTTTGGGTCAATTTCTGGGGTCAAAATCTCATGAGCACATACTATAAACTAATGTGACAAACCAAGTTGGATCTGCCATTGTGTACATACATATAAAGGGAACTTGTGTGTGGAAACGTGTAAACGTGAAAAACACTGAGTTTACCAACTAGTTTCAACAAATAGCGATACTTGTGGCACCATATTTACATTATACATATCCAAATGCTCCAAAAATGTAACTCTTTTTAAATATTATTGTTTGTGACACCTTGCAGTAAACATAATGAAAGTGAATACCTGAAGTAAATCAAAGTGAACTATTTTCATCACGGAAGGAGAAAACATCGAATAGACACAGTACTTTGCTGAATGCCCCATAGAAGCAAATCTGTCATCTCCTGGTCAAGTCAAGTCTTTCTGTGCTTTTGCCACTTCTACCAGTTTGTCTTGATATGCCTGCCAATGTTTTAAAATTGTAGGGAAGAGAAATTTTTCTGATGTAGGTACAAATATTACATATTGAAATTCCAATGTGCTCGAAAATCAATATGGTTTTGCTTATCAAAGCTCCTGCAACCAGCGATCCAAAACTAACCAAAATGTTTCCCGCAGGATGTTTGCCAAGTATTAGTGCCTGACTTCACCATTTATAACAGTGTCCACACTTCTTACAGCTTTGTATCACAGTCACTATTTTTCAATTTTTGAACATTTCAATTGCTGTTCAATCAGATTTGCAATGGAAACAGAAAACGCTGGAAAGTAAATAATGGATGCGAAATGTACAGAACATAAATAGGAAGTGGAGGTGGGTGGGAAGTTAAATCTGTGCCTTTAATTTGTACGCGTTTCTTCGTTTTTTTGGAATCTATGCATGGATATTCCATTAGTATAACTTGTGTTCTGGCAAATTTGTTACCAGCAGCACCAGCTACGCAAGATTAAATGATTGGTTTGCTGTTTTGAGGGGAAAAATTCAGCAAAACTTTTAAGCACTGCTTCAAAACACTTCTGTAAAAGATTCTCCATTATTCATGAAAGATGGCCACAAATTGTCACTTTGTTGAAGAAACGTGAACGAAAATTGATGAATTTTGAAGCAAACTGCGCAAAGCTTCTTTTTCATGAAAAAACTATGACTGAGAAAGTGACGTTAGCAGTGTACTTTAAATTTAAGGTTTCAACTGACACAAGGTGAGTTGCACTACATTTGATGTTAATGACTTGTTTATCTTAAATTCTGATTTACTCATTATCTAGGCACATGACAATAAAAAAATTAAGGGAAGATTTTCAACGTTTATTCTTCTTTTAAAATTATTGAAAAGAATCATCCACACCCAAAGTGTCTATGTTATTTAGCAAAAAAACTATTTTGATCACTTAATTTTAGAAATTGTTCACCTGATATCACTTTTAATAACCTAAAGCCTTAAATCTCAACACAACTTAGTCTCCAAAAATCAACACACTTAGTCTCCTTCCAAAAATCATTTTATTGGTCAAGTAGACAAATTTTCTGGAATGGCTGCAGAAAATAGCGTCATGGAAGACAACACAAGAGATATGATAGGGGAAGAAGAACAGGACGCTGATGGAGCTAGATCTGGAGCTAGTAGTATGTTCAAGCTATTAGATTTATGGTTTTGAACCTTTTTTAATTTGTATAAATAAAAGAAATGTGAAGTAGTATTCTAATCCTGATTTGAGAGCCCAGTTTGTCTGCGTTTGTCTGCAGTGGAAAATCTTCACCCAACTCTGTATATATAATTTAATACAATATCTATGATGGTATACTTTGACTGCATGCATGCGACAACTAATGTTGTTTTATTTTGCAGGCCTCCTGGAGCCCCCCTTTATGCATGCCTTCTTTTACAGCGAACTCTCTAGACTTTTGCTATGCCACCTTTATTTAAATCTCTATTGTGTGTCAATCTGTCATGACAAGATCTCTTCTGATTCTCTGTTTGCAATGTTTTCACAGAACTACTAGAAATGGCAGCTGTCTGTTCAATGTTTCCTCCATAGCACTCATCGGTAATGAGTTGTCAGTCTATCTTTGTTGCTTGACAAGTATTGAGATGTTTCAGAATTCTTCTTTTTATGCCTATCATCCTATTATACATGGTATTTGTCTTGAATGGCAAAGAAAGAAACGAAGAATCAATTTTCACCAACACTTTATCTGATGTTGGTTTCAAATCTTATCACAATGGTGATAGAAATGCAGCTGTTTTGGCAGAGTCAGTTAATGTTGCCAAAAAACTTTTCTTTTTCATCATTACTGTGTATTACTGCTTCGAACACAGCATATTTCCCACTAAGACAGACACTTTTACTGATGTTTATGAAGGACTTCATAACAGAATGCTGAGCCCTCGGCCTGGAAGTGTTTCTGCAAATTGTGACAGCAAAATTCATATTTTTTCATTATGCATCTATGCCCCCAGATTACCTGAAGACAATGAAGGTTCCAGAAAAGAAAGACCATTTCATTCTTTTGAAGCTTCCCAATTATAGATCCACAGAATTTAAAGCACTTTCCCTCTTTTCAATAAACTTAATGCAAAGAGCTGTCAGAAGCAGTCATGTAATCAAATCTAAGTCAGGTATAAGATCTAGTGGTCAATGCACCAAGAGGAGAGACCACTTTTCAGCAAAGGTACCTAAGTATGAAAAATATCCACATCACAAAAAATGTGATAATTCACAATCATGCTCTTTGACCTGCGATGTTGATGTGGTTCCAGAAGATCCTTCAGTTTTGCATGGTATTCTGGCATTGCAATATGACATTGGAAAACATTATTTGAATGTGCAAAGCCTTGGTGATAAGGGGAAATATAATTTGCTTCTGAACTGTTCAAAGCTAAGCTCCGATTTTCAGTGTCCTTTGGACACTTATGGTCGTAATATTTTTGCACAGCTGGTTGATAGACTTCCCCTGGTTGTCATACTCTAAAAGTTTGGATGGTGCTCTCTGCATTTAGGGTGTTTTGTTTGCTTCGATGAAAAATAGCCACAATTCATCAAAGTTGGTTCATTTGTGGAAATCCCCTTGCACAAATTGGTCCAATGGGCCAAATAGGTTTTGTGCACACTTCGAAAAAGCACCTCTGCATCCCCTGTCATGACTTCCCCTGTCATGACTTCCCCTGTCATGACTTCTCATTTCAGGCAGTCTATGGAGCAAAAGTTGAAGCCTATTGATAGGCAATTGAATAATTTTGTCGATGACCAAGTAAGCCTCAACAGGGGAAGATTAGAACCAATCGTGGGAGGAGTCATTTATTTTAGAAGACAAATTCTTTTTTTAAGAGGTCATAGAGATGACTCCCAGTATTATGACCAGGGGGGTATTAATCCTGGTAATTTGCAAGAATTTTTTAAATACTTGGTTCGCTATGGCAAAAATTCTCTATTTGAGGATCACATGCTCAATGCTCCAAAATCAGCCACTTACTGTTCCAAAACCATCCATGGAGCTCAATTCTATTTGCCAAGGCTACATTCTAGAGAAATTGACGGACGAAATTAGGGCTTCCAGATATTTCTCTGTATTCGCAGAAGAAGCTACAGACGCAAGTAACTGGGAACAAATTGCCGTTGCGATACAGTTTGTTGTTGGAAGTCTGAGATACGTGAGGTTTTTGTTGGTTTTTTTGAATGTGACAAAAGAATAATTGGAGAAGCCATTTCAAATAAAGTTCTTGAAGGTTTTGAGAAACTGTTCTTAGATATGCTATTTTGTCAAGGCCAGGGATACAATGGGGCTGGCAAGATGGCAGGCATATGTTCTGGGGCAGCTGCAAGAATTCAACACAGGTATCCAGACGCACAATATGTTCATTGTGGGGCTCATATTTTGAATCTTTATGTGGCTTAGGCATGTTCCATTCAAGTTGTAAGTAACATGATGGGACAAGTTTGTGCAGTATCAGAGTTTTTCAACAACAGCCCAAAGCGTTTTTCTCATTTGGAGGGTAAAATAAAGGAGTTTTCCCCAACTACTTGTCACACTCACCTAATTGATGTATGTAGAAGAAGATGGTTAGCGCGAATTGACGGTCAGGTTATATTTAACAAAGTTTTTATGCCAATTGTTCTTTGTTTAGAAGCCATGACTTTCAACAAAAATCGTTCTTGGAATGCTGATACAGTAAGCGATGCCAGCAGTTTCTGGATCACTTGATCACACAAATACAAACCCGTTTTTCCAACAGGAACATCACTGTTTTGAACAGTTTTTATGCTTTCCCATCAAAAGTTGTTTCAGCAGTCGACTGGACAAAGAAGCTGATGATCTTTTTAAAAGAGAGATGTGTGGGCTGACTTACCTGAATCATGCTACCTAAGTAACGAACTACGTATGTGGGAAGACCATTGTTCTCGAATCGAGGGCAAGCCAGCCGATCTTCTTCCTACCACTGACAAGATCTCTATTCCTAATATATATACTGCAATGCAAATCCTGGCAACACTGCCAGTGATAACTTGCACTTTTGAGAGGTCGATCTCAGTTTTACGACGAATTTGCGTAGCACTATGACTGCAAATCGAATGAATGGCCTTGCTTTGCTACATGTGTATAGAGACATTGAGGTAGATACAGACGAAATATAGAGACATTGAGATAGATTCAGATGAAAAAATTTGTCATTTTGCTTCATGACACCCTCGACGCATGAAGCTCCTTGACATTCTCAATACTGATCCAAAGTAAATAGATAATGCAATTTTGTTTCAAATTAATCGTGCAGCTTTGAGTATGTTAGTAAAAATGCTCAAGAAAGTTAGAAATAGGGTCATATCGATTTTTTTATCATAAATCTCTTTTCTAAGGGAGCTGAACAATATTTTAAGGTTTTGTAAATACATTTTAAGGCAGCTGCTTTCATGAAATGGGTCTCTTAAAATGAAAGTTAACCTGAGTAAACATATGTAATCATATTTGAGGCTATTTTAGGCCAGGAAATTAATCGTAGTGTTTTAAAAGCTATTCGTTATCAAATTTGATTGTTCTTCGAGAACAGAAAAGGCGAATTATAAAAATGTTCTTTGTATAAATTTCGGCTTACAAATATGGACTGATGAGTTCCCTTGTGTTCAAATTTGATTTAAAGTAGTGAAAATAATTACAAATTTGAAAATCAGCATTGACATTTTTGTTGTCTTCTCTTGCTACGATTTTGCCCCATTTTAAGGAAGTGTTCATACAAATAATGGTAGTTCTACCTTTAGGGTGCATTCCTCCTCTCTTAAAAAAATGATACCAAGGCGTGCCATAAAAAAGAGTGTGGTCATATGATATGACTTTGCAACAGTCAATTTTTTATCTGGATCCACGCCTGACAAGCTTCATTAATTAGAACATAATCATGGTGCAAAACTAAAGAATCTTCTTTTATGATAGAGCTTCAAACTTTTTCAGAAGGATAACATTAAAAAAAATTGAAACAGCAGATACCATTTCCATGCATGTGTTTAAACTGGGAGTTCAAAAATTGTTAAAAGAGTCACTAGTCACAGGTTTAATTTAAAAAGTATTCAATTCTATGCAGTCTTTTAATATTCTATAAATATTTCATGCTCCATGCTGAAAACAATAAGTTGCCTTAAACTTTTTCAATGCATCTGTTGGCCCAATAAGGGTAGTTGGATACAGGACCTAGAGTGTTGTTGCATGTTGGACTGTGAAATGTCATCATTTTTGGAAAAGAGAATGATGTTGCTGGCCCTGATGGTTGCAGAAACTTCAATTTTACTTCTTTTGTCACTTACGTTTTTTGCATAACACATCTAATACCCTCATACTCACAGGTTACATGAGCAGAAATCATCTCCCATTTTTGAAAAAACGAAACAAAACTAAATATCATTTAATTTTATGCAAAATAGTTCTATTTGCTATGCAACCTCAAAGTGAGTAGAATCCTCATGTTCCTTCTTTCATTTGTTCTTGTTTTGATTTTCTGGCGAAGTTCTTTCCAGTAATGCTGACATTTTCAATTGCTACATTTTCAAATGCAAGCTTTTTGCAGCCAAAATTATTACTTGTAACTTAAAACATTTCCTGTTGCTTCAAGCAGTTTTTTGTGTCCATTTAAAGAACTCAATTTCAGTGATGCTTTTCTCCCTTGTAAAATTGCCATTTATTGGTGAATCTTGAAAATGGCTACAACTTTTCCAACTTTGAAGATGAACAGTCTGACTTACTGTCTGCTGACTAGGTGATGGTTTTATATTTTTCTTCTAAATTTTGTATTATTATCTTCAATATACTCCTTTTTCAACCGTTCTTCAATATTCTCCTTCTGCCCTGCATGCAAAGCAGACGATCCACTCATTAAAACAAGGCAAAATGGGACAACTTAAAACATTTCCTGTCGCTTTGAGCAGTTTTTTGTGTCCATTTAAAGAACTCAATTTCAGTGATGCTTTTCTCCCTTGTAAAATTGCCATTTATTGGTGAATCTTGAAAATGGCTACAACTTTTCCAACTCTGAAGATGAACAGTCTGACTTACTATCTGCTGACTAGGTGATGGGTCTATATTTTTCCTCTAAATTTTGTATTATTATCTTCAATATTCTACTTCTTCAACCGTTCTTCAATATTCTCCTTCTGCCTTGCATGCAAAGCAGACGATCCACTCATTAAAACAAGGCAAAATGGGACAACTTAAAACATTTCCTGTCGCTTCAAACAATTTTTTGTGTCCATTTAAAGAACTCAATTTCAGTGATGCTTTTCTCCCTTGTAAAATTGCCATTTATTGGTGAATCTTGAAAATGGCTACAACTTTTCCAACTCTGAAGATGAACAGTCTGACTTACTGTCTGCTGACTAGGTGATGGGTCTTATATTTTTCCTCTAAATTTTGTATTATTATCTTCAATATACTCTTTTTCAACCGTTCTTCAATATTCTCCTTCTGCCTTGCATGCAAAGCAGACGATCCACTCATTAAAACAAGGCAAAATGGGACAACTTAAAACATTTCCTGTCGCTTCAAACAATTTTTTGTGTCCATTTAAAGAACTCAATTTCAGTGATGCTTTTCTCCCTTGTAAAATTGCCATTTATTGGTGAATCTTGAAAATGGCTACAACTTTTCCAACTCTGAAGATGAACAGTCTGACTTACTGTCTGCTGACTAGGTGATGGTTTTATATTTTTCTTCTAAATTTTGTATTATTATCTTCAATATACTCCTTTTTCAACCGTTCTTCAATATTCTCCTTCTGCCCTGCATGCAAAGCAGACGATCCACTCATTAAAACAAGGCAAAATGGGACAACTTAAAACATTTCCTGTTGCTTCGAGCAGTTTTTTGTGTCCATTTAAAGAACTCAATTTCAGTGATGCTTTTCTCCCTTGTAAAATTGCCATTTATTGGTGAATCTTGAAAATGGCTACAACTTTTCCAACTCTGAAGATGAACAGTCTGACTTACTATCTGCTGACCAGGTGATGGGTCTATATTTTTCCTCTAAATTTTGTATTATTATCTTCAATCTTCTACTTCTTCAACCGTTCTTCAATATTCTCCTTCTGTCCTGCATGCAAAGCAGACGATCCACTCACTAAAACAAGGCAAAATGGGACAACTTAAAACATTTCCTGTTGCTTCGAGCAGTTTTTTGTGTCCATTTAAAGAACTCAATTTCAGTCATGCTTTTCTCCCTTGTAAAATTGCCATTTATTGGTGAATCTTGAAAATGGCTACAACTTTTCCAACTTTGAAGATGAACAGTCTGACTTACTGTCTGCTGACTAGGTGATGGTTTATATTTTTCCTCTAAATTTTGTATTATTATCTTCAATATACTCCTTTTTCAACCGTTCTTCAATATTCTCCTTTTGTCCTGCATGCAAAGCAGACGATCCACTCATTAAAACAAGGCAAAATGGGACAACTTAAAACATTTCCTGTTGCTTCAAGCAGTTTTTTGTGTCCATTTAAACAACTCAATTTCAGTGATGCTTTTCTCCCTTGTAAAATTGCCATTTATTGGTGAATCATAAAAATGGCTACAACTTTTCCAAATCTGAAGATGAACAGTCTGACTTACTATCTGCTGACTAGGTGATGGGTTTATATTTTTCCTCTAAATTTTGTATTATTATCTTCAATATACTCCTTTTTCAACCGTTCTTCAATATTCTCCTTTTGCCCTGCATGCAAAGCAGACGATCCACTCATTAAAACAAGGCAAAATGGGACAACTTAAAACATTTCCTGTTGCTTCGAGCAGTTTTTTGTGTCCATTTAAAGAACTCAATTTCAGTGATGCTTTTCTCCCTTGTAAAATTGCCATTTATTGGTGAATCTTGAAAATGGCTACAACTTTTCCAACTTTGAAGATGAACAGTCTGACTTACTGTCTGCTGACTAGGTGATGGTTTTATATTTTTCTTCTAAATTTTGTATTATTATCTTCAATATACTCCTTTTTCAACCGTTCTTCAATATTCTCCTTTTGCCCTGCATGCAAATCAGACGATCCACTCATTAAAACAAGGCAAAATGGGACAACTTAAAACATTTCCTGTTGCTTCGAGCAGTTTTTTGTGTCCATTTAAAGAACTCAATTTCAGTCATGCTTTTCTCCCTTGTAAAATTGCCATTTATTGGTGAATCTTGAAAATGGCTACAACTTTTCCAACTTTGAAGATGAACAGTCTGACTTACTGTCTGCTGACTAGGTGATGGTTTTATATTTTTCTTCTAAATTTTGTATTATTATCTTCAATATACTCCTTTTTCAACCGTTCTTCAATATTCTCCTTCTGTCCTGCATGCAAAGCAGACGATCCACTCATTAAAACAAGGCAAAATGGGACAATGGACAAGTGAAAACAATCTATGGAGACAGTATGTGCAATAAAAGGGAAAATGTCTGGAAAAGTCAGCCATTTTTTGAAAAAACAAAACTGCCTGCTGCCAATATTTTGTTGACCTTTGCAGTTTTGACAGCTGGAGTAACATGGGAAAAAGTTGAGAGAGTGTTTCGCCACATAGGAATGACTCATATTTCAAGGTCAGTATACTTTCAGCATCAAAATATAATGAGTAGGATGTTATAAAAAGCAGGAAAAGATATTTCCAGCAGTTTTTTGTTTTGGAAAGAATATCAAAAAAATCAGATGGAAGAGCTGAATGGGTGTGAACATCGTTTGAAAATGAGCTCAAGATGGCAGGCATGATAGTATGGGGCACAGTGCTAAATATGGGGCATATTCCCTGATTTCTTACAATCAACCAGCTATCATACATTTCGAACTGGTACAGTTATGTGATCCTTCATGAGTTGATATTTATAATGTGTACAGCTAGTTTGTACCAAAATCTTATAATGATCTTGTTCAACATTTTGTAGCAGGCCTTTTTGGTATGTGTATTTATTGCTGGTAAAGTTCCTTGAAGAGTTCCTTAACTTGGACTGACTGACTAACTAACTTATTTTTAGAGAAATGAAGTTGGAAACAACACTGGTCTTGAATATGAAGGATTCAAAAGATGCTTCAACTGGTTGAAGAAACACAACTCGAAACTGAAACCTTTGTTTCTGACAGGCATGCCACCATTGCCAAACACATGAGAGAAGAAGAAAGAAAGATAAAACGTTATTTTCATCTTTGGCATCTTAAATATATGTCTCCATAAACATACAATTAGCCAATACTGTCTGCTCCATCTATCAAAGCATATTTGACAAGTGTCAAGAAACGTTTTTTGTTGCCTAGACACATCTAATTATGACATTTTGGAAAAAGTTAATAAAACCTACATGAGAGATAAAACCAGGACAAAAAACAGGCTGGAAAACTATTAGATATTCTAATTTTACAGCAAAGTAACAAAAGTAGTAATATCAAATAAAAAGAATTGCTAAAAGCAATGTTTCAGAGATTTTAGCTTGCTTTGTTAGTTTGAAATTAAAGAAATTAAAGGTTTTAATTTATAGTCAATTCCTTTTAGAAATAAGACTCTTGACAAAATTGCAAAAACTGTAGGCTGTTCTGGAGTTTCTGACTGGATTCAGCCCTGCATCAACCACCTGCATTGGAGTGCAGTCACAACACAAGGTGGTGATGGAGCCTTGATAATGACAATGTTCAAATCCTTTTGATCGCATATTATTGAAGTACATGATAAGTGACAGAACATGGCTTGATAAAGGTATTGCAGTCATTTATTGTTTTCAAATATTTGGGGTATCCATTTCCAGTATATCTATCCAACACCCCCCTCCCACCACCAATTAGAAGCTCAAATGCTGGATTCAAACGAAGTTTGAACATCATATTTATTTCCATTTTCACTTAGTTGGTTTATTTTTTTGCATTTACTGATTCTTCCCCATCTATATTCCCTGCTTCTGAACATGCCTGCTTTTCTAATCTTCTTATTGAATTTGACTGATAAAGAAATTGTTTCTTCTTCATTTAAGAATCTCCGGCATATAAAAAATTGAAAGCTGCATTGACGAATACAAGATTGATGAATGGAATCAAACAGGCAGAACCTCTCACACAAACTAGTTGCATAGTGGCATTCCACTCAGTCCTGAACCATTTTGCACCAAAAATGATAGGTTTCTCTTATGACGGGTTTCCACTTTGGCGAATCTGGTCACACGATCGCATGACTGTTCTGGGCATGCACAAGTAAACCAGTAGCAGTGATTCCCCATTGCCCTGGCGATCGCGCGACTGCTTTTGGGAGTTGAATAGATTTTGACTTTTCTGCGACCAGATTCTCACGAACCAATTAGACGCTTTGTTTACTTGTCTGGTTTATGTAAAATGCCTCATTGTTTAAGGTTTATTGTTTTCTTTGGCGCTTATCCAAAAAATCAACTCCACGATCTTCTACGCTGAGAAAAAGTATCTTGAAAAAGTATGGAAAAAATAACAATTAAGCCAGAAGTCATGTTGATTTTACGCCAGTTTCAGCAAAGTCAATCTCCTACAAAAAATTCAAATTATCTTGCGTTTGAAAATGAAAGCACGGGCGATACAATTGTCGAGGAAGAGACGGAATCTCAGACGGAATGGTCTGAAAATTATTTATTGAGGAACTTAAACAATATCGTTGTTTTCACATTTTCACAGAGAAATCAAAGTTAAATTCTAGGAATCTTAGGAATACATCAACTGACCTAAGGCTACCAAAGAAAAACTCCAAAAATGGACAGAAATGCTTTTCGTTTAGAGGTGCTAGGTCTTGGAATGGCCTTTCAGCTGAGTGTAAACAGGCATCTTCCTTGACCAACTTCAAAAGAATTTTGCGAAATTGTTAATAGGCGTAATTGTAAATTGTATATTGGAAATTACCATTTCGCCTTTCGTTATAGATATTTGTAGTAAAATTAAACTCAAGTAAAATAGGATTTTTTTAGATGGTAAATATTGAATTGTAATTAGCCTAATTAGTTTTTATAATAATTTCTGTAAGTATTTTAAGTGGAGGGCCCCTTGAAAATCAGCATTGCTGAAGGGCTACCCTCCTTAAACATTTGAAATGAAATGTAATAAAATGTTTCTGGGATACTTCATGCCGTTCTTATAAAGGTGGCCCTAAAAAGCAGCAATCTTGGCAGGAACTGAGTCAGAAATTTGAAAAAGAGGGTAACTTTTGATTTTTTTCTTCAATTTTCATGACATGTTTAGGCCTACTCTACACAATGTAAAATCGTACTTCCTTCTGCATTTCATCAGTTTTCACAGCCTTTTGGCTCCCTTCCTTTGTCATCGTTTGTATTTTGTTTTCAATGTGTGTTTCTGGCTCACTAACATTGAATTTTAATGACAAACATACTTTGCAGCATCTATTATACATACATACATACATACTATCACTAAAAGATCGAAAACGTCGATATTGAGTTCTAAGGATTTGCATTTTTTCGAATTCTGATTAATTTGGAATTCTGATTTTCCGAGGACACCTTATAGAAAGTTTGGAAAAATCTGAATGGTTCTTCCTGAGAGTCCTCAGGAAAAATGGTTCTTCCTGAGAGTCCTGCCAGCAGGACCCACCCCAGTAGGAGGTAGTAGATCCAAATCAAACTCCGGAAAAAGGAAATTGAAAAACCTTTATCGATTCCTATTATGCCATGCTAATTGAAGCCCTGAAGGATGATGGTGTACCAAAGGCAAAGGTGTTTGATGCAGACGCTAGCTTTGCAGAAACATTGTACCAATTTTGAAGAAGCTCCCAGACAAGCAGAACAGACAAGCAGAACAGACAAGCAAAAATCAAAATACAACAAATTCTTCAAACATGTAGAAAATAATTTTCTCACGTCATCTTAGTCCTCGTTATTAACAAATATATTTATTTCTATGCATCATTTATATATAAATTAGGCTGGTTCTCCGAAAATTTAAGTCTTTTCATTGAAGCTGTCCTGTCTGTCCCTTGCATAGAAATGGGCCTAAGTAAGGCTACATTACTTGAAAACTTGAAAAATATTTATGCTGAATATTGCTCACCATTGGTCTAAAGAAATAGCCAATTTCAAGTGCTTTTCGAATTCATGGTACCTCTTCTGATTAGATACCTTTTAGCTCGATAGTTTCGCAACCATTCCTCCTCAGCTAGTGGTTCATCAGCATACTGCTCAACCCAGTCGGGATCACTGAAACTGTTGATTTCAGAGGTTGTAATTGGGCCAGAGATGTCCATATATTCGACCTCAGACTGTAAGAATGTTGTTAGTTGTGCAACTGTTGTTACATAGAGTAGATACAAGGTGCCCATGAGGTGACAACGAGATTATTTCACAAATGGCTTGATAGTGCTTTTCCAGTTTTTTTTACAACTGCTACACAGTTTTTCACTGTAAGTCAGTCGCACTATTTCATCTACACCTGGTTGTGTCAGCCAGTGGTCACATTGGAAAGGGTGGCCTAGGCCAAGGTAGGCAAGAAATCACGACAATGGTAGTAACAAATTGCTTCCAATCTTATCCAAAGAGGATCATCAATTTAATCAGACAAATCCAAAGCATACTAATAATCAAATTTTTCAAAATTCTAATAACTCAAAAATGACAATTGCAGTTGCCTTTCCAGAAAGCAGCGATTGGTGTTGTTTTGTGCTACGGAATCAATGAAATTTGGTTCTAGTTTCCACCTCACGAGCAATTACCCAGGTCTCAAGAGACAAACACGGTTTAGTGCAAATTTGAGCCCCATTTGGTGGTGGTTTTACTTTTTTTCTAAAGGCCTGATGAAATTTTAATGGCTGTATCCGTAATTAGCATGTTCTAATTGTACATTAAGCCTATTTTTAGATTCGACCATAGTTCCACTTTAAAAGAAAAAAGGAACCTGATTTGAACATTCAATACTCATAGGGTATAAATAATATGATTTACAAAAAGAAAATAGAATAATCCTCATCAATATTGGCCGGAAAAGTCCATCTGGTTGTGGGAATGGGGAAGGCAGCAGTTTGTGGCAAACTTCCAGTGATAGCAAGCTCAGGTCGTGTAAGCTGTCGGAGGAAAGTTGTTTATGGTTGTTTGCAGTTTCTCCATCATTTTCATTTTTTAGCATCCGCTTCCTGTATCTGTGAAGCAATTTCTGTAAACACCGCCTGGCCTGTTTAGATAACCTCTTTTTGAAATATATATAACGAGTTCCGATGGCTGGAAGGCCACCAAATTTTCGTGACTTTGATTCTTGAAACTCCGATTGGCTAAGATTGTCTTCTGGTAAAGAGTTGTTCAGCAGATTGCTATTTTCAGTTATATACTTGTCACTAGCTCTACCATTCCCACCATTAGTGATGAATAAAATTACACCTTGGGGCAGATGCTAATTATAAATTTGACAGTGTTGTGATGTTTATATGATAACCAAATTTAGACATGAGCTTTGAGGTTAGATATTAAATTTAAAACTCAAAGCAATCCAATATAACTGCAATTTTTGTCTTAAATAATCTGCAAAAATAGGGTTCCTTCAATAAGTTGATCTCTCTCAGGTTATTTTATCATATTCTTTATTCTGTAAAATGGGACATCTATCTATTTGTGAAATACCTTTGACACTACTCCATTTGATATATAAAAACCTGTAAGCAACATCTTTCGCATTAAGCTTCATCCAATGTTTGCTCAGAGTAAGGTTCGTTTCTTGAAAGCGAGCTAAAGCAGCATTTGCACTAACTGTTATTACTTGTAAACAAAATTTAAAAAGTAGCACGAGGAACTTCTGATTTGTAAGCCCTGTGTATAAAAGGGCCTTTTAGTCAGAGTTTTAGTCAGGTTTCTAAATTCCCTTTTGTGTTGTTCTAGCCACGATGACGTTTTTGTCTTTGTAATCTGCAAAACTTTCAATTGAAGATTGCTTTCTCTTACCTGGACCTTTGCAGGTATCAACAGAAATTATTTCAGGAGAAGAAGGGAGGAAAGTTAGAGGACAGAAATGCTAGTTTTGCGACTGAATGGCACAACCTCAATAGAGTTCTAAAGTGTGACGTCACCAAAAACCTATTTTTAGAATTTTTGAATTTTCCCACATAACATAAAAGATCACCATGAAATAATTCCAGGTATGCAAAATTAGTCAAATTTGTCCAAAATCAGTTGAGATATTGCAAATTAAAGATTTGAAGTTTGCTAACGAATCACTGATACTTTTGCTCTTTTCATAAAGTTATGAACAGAGACCAAAATACAGAGGTTTAATTGGGAAAGAGCTAATACACATGTGGCCATATCTCAGCCGATTCGTAACACATTTGGCTGATTGTGCATATTTAGAGGTATTTCATGATGCTCTTTCAGGCTATTTGAGCCAAATTCAAAAATTGTAAAAATAGATTTTTAAGACATCATCACTTTAGAACTATAAAAAGCATTGGTAAGGATTCGTCTTTCAAAAATAGTATGTAGCTAGTTTCACTCATTCAACTTGAATGATTGTTTTCATGACTTACCCATAGCCCTTTGCTTGCAACAGATTTCGGAGAAACTTGAGATGGGCTTAGTGTCTATGGCTACCGTAAAGTTACGACACACTTGCAGCAGATCACGTTATATAATAAATCAGGCTAAAGTTCAACATTACTGACTAAAAATTAAGTTGACCCATGGGGCTTATTAATTTGCAATGTTTTTGCAACATAAAAATTGTGTTGTGGTGAATATGCTTTGTTTGTTTTAGTTTCTTGTTTATAGATGTTCATTGGCTTAATCATGCATTGTAAAATTTAACATGTAGGGGTAGGTTTCTTTTACTTCCTAGTAGGGGCTAATTGGATGGGGCATATACAGGGGGGGGGGGCAATTCGATTATATTATTAGATCTCTCTGAATTTTTGTGAGCACTTAAACTGGATAATTTTTTGCTGGCAAAGGAAATATAAAAATAATAAAAACAATAATAAAAGCTTTGCCATTTTCAGAGGTTTATCAAATATTTGTATCCACAACTCAATTAAGAAACAAACAAAAAAGGCAGAGGGTAGACACTATTAAAACGTTTTCTGTCTGTACCACCAATTTTATAATACTTTATTGTTAACTTTTCACTTTTACTTCATCTGAGGTGCAAGTTTGGTAATTGCAATTTGATTCGACTTGCAAAACCAAAAGAATGTTGCTGTTGCAGTGACCTTGCGGCTGTCAATGTTTGTCTTTCAGACAAATAAATTCTGGCAGATCTCAATGATGTACCAAAATGTGTAACTGAGCACCCAGCATTTGAACCAGTAATTCTTGGTAAATGGTCTCTAAGGCAGGCAGCAGATCGATACAGGACAAGAGCAAAAAGCCATTACAAAAACACTTGTGATGAAAATTAGTATGTACAACAGTTTCTAGATGGTTATTGTAGTTGCATACATTGGTTATTAAAACACATACTGAAGAAAATTTAAAAGTAAAGCTTATATATCAAATCTATCTTGGCAAGTTTTGCAGAACTTAACTTCACAAAGCCTTCTGAATGTTTTCCAATAAAACAGTGTCTGTTGATGCAATAATTTTTTAAATGTTGATTTCTGGACAGAAACTAACAGTTCGTTATTTTAATTCTTTTTTAGATTTCTTCGTGCTATCTCCTATAGAGAACAAGGCTGGTGCATGGCAGCATAGGAAACAAAAGAATCCCTCTCCCAGCCTGTGCTTACAACAAAATCAGGCAGAAATTTCCTTCTGAAGAGATGACAGGCCATGAGTCTGATAGTGACTGAGTGGCAGACAACGTTATTTTACATTTTTAACCAAAGTTTGGTAAAGGTCTGTAAGATCAATCAGACAATGTAAGCTGCTTCAACACTCTTTGATGATTTATGGTCAAGACAAAAAAAGAATTGAGTTCCGCATAAAAGCAAACTTATGTTACCTGAAAGGCAAACCACTTCTGAGTTAGTTTTAGCAAAATCCAGCTTTTTTCTGACTCAGTTAAGGGATTTATTTACTGTTTTTTGGACATGTCAAAATGTTTTGGTGACCTCTCATTGAGTTATGATAGATAGAACATTGAGGGGGTGCGCGCCGATTTTGCTGTTGTTTCTGGCTCGCTTCATCAACTGAAAAGATAGAAAAAGAACGATTCATATAGTTAGAGCTTTCATTGATTATCATGGTAAAATGTTAAAAATATGGTTGAAATCTGCTTTCACAAATAAAGCAAATTTTGTACCGTGTGTTGTTGGAGCCGGAACAGTCACTGCTGATTATTGGGCAAAATGCTTCTCAATGGCAGCGAACCTATCTTCCTTTCTTATTGTTGCAGACATTGTATCAGGGGCAAGTTTATTTGAATGTTCAACTGTAGCATCCAGGTTGTTAGCAGCTATGGCATCCACTAATGTCTCATAAATATCAGGGAGGTAATCTATGTTTGGGAATACAATGGCAGTACTAAACTATTGTGTTACCTATTTTCATTGCTGATTCTATTGTTTGAGTGTATTCTGGATTTTCAAATATAATTAATGAATTATTCCAAATTGAGATATGACTATTCAATGAATATACAGAATTATATGCTAGTGATCTTCAAATGCTCATACCAAATCTTTGTTTCACTTTGACTTCCTTGACAGTTGCTTCTCTATTATTGAATTTTGGGTAGGTGACCTTAACTTGCGGTGTACCAGATCCATCCTGTGTTGTTCGTACATCACCTGCAAGTTTAAATTGAAGTGAACAATGGCCAAAATATGTCTTAATAATATAAGAATATTTAAGCGAACGAAAGGGTATAAATAATGATCATGCCACTTTAATTATCTCAACACATTCTTGAAAAGTGATATATCACAAGGTTAAATATATGTGTTTAATTCAACCTACCTAATCAACATTCCTGTATAACTAAAAGCAATCATTTTTAGAGCAAAATTGTTCAATACTGAGGGAAACTCTCGAGTGCACTGGTCTGCAAAAATGGAGATGCCTGTTTGATCCCATTTTGAAGGCTCTTCTTGGTCAAGACCTGCCTCAGCTTTCCATATACAATTGTATCTGTCCTGTAGAGAGGTAGTGCATAAAAACATGCACATGTGTCAAATTTTTGTATATTAATCATATGGTAATATCTAATAGAAAAACAAGTTGGCAATATAAGTATGCTATCTAATATAGGAAGATTTACCCTTCAAGCAGTCAAAGTAACTTGTTTAATATCTTCTAGGGGAGAGCCTAGTGTCTGTATTAGATTCCTTTAAGGGAAAAGAAAGATAAAAAACAGTTACCATATTTGACAAGTTTTTGGTATAATTTCTCTAGGTAGACAAAACAAGACCAAATCAAACATTTTACCTTTTTCTAGCCATTTTCTCTCTTCAATGTCGTCTCCATGTGCACAATAGTCAAAAGTGGATCTTCAAAACCAGTATGCTCATCCAAAATGTTCCAAAGGAATGAAACAAATTTTGCCCAGATGATATCTCCATTGCCATCATGTGTTGATGTAGCACTACAGTACAAATGCCTTTCGCAAGCTTTGATCCAGTCTGCTCCATTACATTTGATCCATGACAAGTCTCCACAGTCTTTGGTATTTTAAATGCGAAGAAGAATCTTTCAAATTTTTTAACATAAATGAGAAGATTCCTTAAGTTCAATTAGCAATTATTGTCTTATGTTCAAGGAAAAGGCTAGGGTTGCTGAACTACAATATAATATTTACTTTGCATTAAGTGGACTAATTGAGGATTAACGGTGGAGTGAGATTGGCTTATTTGGCAATGGAAATTAGCATAATCATAAAGCAACTTGGACTGGAAAAATCATTCTGCATAGAGACCATTATTGCACAGAGTGTTGGACTCTAGTGACCAATTTGCAAATAATCTCTAAACAACACCTACTTTTTTTAAATGCCAAATACCAAAATAATGGGAGACATCTTTTCGCTCCTCTCTGAAGTATTTTGCGATAGACAAGTGTCTGTCAGAGATGAATGTTGTCACATCAAGTCCATTGTTCTCTAGAAACTGAAAGCTTCGCTTGAAGCCCTCCAGCTCCATGGCAGTACTACTTCCAACCTCAATGTGCTTTTATTGAGTATAAAAGATAAATACTGTGGATAAAAGAAAACATCAGAAATTAAAAATTAGCTTTTATGTTAAAATGTTATAATGAGCTGTGATGTATTTTGTTGTTATCAAAGAGGAAACTGAATCAGTTAATGTATAAATGATGAAATAAAGAATTTACCACAAATTTTATGATTTTAATTATTTTATACTCACAGAATAGTTGATAGTCATTGAACCATATAGTCAAAGTTTTCTGTGAACACCATTTGTTAGAATCAAGAAAAAGAAAGATACCTGAACAAGAGAAACGTGTATGATTTGTGATGTATTGCAGCAGAATAGGCTGTAAGCTCCAAACTTGGCACTATGACCCATACTGTCATGCCTTCCATCCCCAGAAACCACCAGTTGTTCTCCAGATTCTGTTTATGATGAAACCATTCTCTTTTTGGGTATCTATCCAGTATTGGTAGACCACTGGGAAAAGCCAGTCCTAAAAAGTGAAGGGGGACATTGTTTCTTTTTAAACCACCTCACGTTCTTGCAAGTTATTGCATTTCGTTTCTACACACAAACAGCTTGTCATCCAAATGTAAACAGTGAGCAGGTTTTTAAAAATGTAAATACTGTTCACCTTTTGATGTTTGAAAAATGTTGATAACGAGATGCAGACAAGACCCATATGATTAAAGATGTGTGGAACCTTAGTAGCTGAACCACCACCAACAAGTATTGCAAAAAATAAAAGGAGGTTTGCAGCAGGAATCTTTGTGCAAGGAAAAAGGAGTTGACTTTGCCTTTTTTTTCATTTCCTAAACAGTCTTCATTCTGACAAACAGTCTTCACCTCAATCATAGTTCCAACTCTCTGCATGGTAGTTTTTGGGTCATCTGATTTGCACAGAGGGCAGAATCTGAACAGAAGAAGAAGCTGCGATAAGAAGACAATAAATTTGGGTTCCTTTTGATGATCAGATTTCTCCTCACTGAAAAATGAAACAAAATCCAGATGAGCTGAAGAGTGAGGAATGGTTACATTGCAACATTTGCTCTGATAAGTACTGAAAAAATCTACCTTTATAACACAATGTTTGGACCAGCATTTAATAATATTCCCCAGATTTTAGGATTTTGAAAAATCTTGATGTTTTGCCTTTCAAGCTCTTAAAAAGACTGATTGAAATCAAATTCATATCATTTTACAACCTTATGTCATCATCACTTCCCATCATATCCAACAGCTTGGGACTCTGTTTCTTCCTCGACGTCAAAATCGTCCTCTGATTCAGAGATATCCTCCATTGATTACACTGGTGACTCTAAATTGGCAAAAGACGCGCACTAAGATCTGTCGGCATTTCTGACCTCTTCAACTTCAATAATATTCCTAAAAATGAAAAATTCCAGTCTTGTTGAAACCAGGCAATATAAATTTTCATAATTTGTTATTGCAAAAAAGGCTAATAATTGTTGCAGATGTATTTAAAATATCTTTATCCCAGCAAATAATTATATTAATTTTTATCTTGGAAGTTGCTATTTTCATTATCTTCTCACTCAAAGCAAATATTGATCCTAATCATTTTGCATTTATTGATACTAGTTTTTCTTTACTTACCATTTTTAGTCTCAATTTCTTCCTTAAGTTTATGAACTTCAGACTTCTTGGCTATCCACATGTTGCGTGTTCTCCTGTGTCTGCTCAAAAGCCATTTACAACTTACACAACCAGGCGTCTGACTTGCAAAATCCTCCATCTATAAAAAGAGGAAGTCTACATGTAAATGTAATAATTCAAAGCATTGTGCTTGGCATATATTGTCATTTCGACTTCTAGTGAAAGAATTTCAGTCCAAGAGGTCACATATGAAGCAACGCAAGTCATAAAATCGTCAAAAATCACCTCTGGTAATTCATTCAAACATGCATGCATACACAAAGACAAACATTCATTTCTGTAGGTTAACTTCTCAACAACAAAATATCCACCTTGGTGCTATTTCCATCCTGTGCTAGATTGTTTGATTATCATGTTCTATGTATTCATCTTCGGTATTATTATCATCATCCTCATCATCACCATCAAAGTCCTCTTCTTGTTCCTTGTTGGCTTTTTTCATTGCATTTCTAATGAACTGCAAGAGAAAAAAGAAAGATTATTTCAAAACTTGAAGTAATTTAGCCAAGAGTTACACTAGAATCTAGAAAGAAGCATGCTGACAATGTTAATGCTAAGGGTTTACTGAACCATGCCAAAAAAATAAATTCCTGCTCAAGCATAACATGAATTTAACAATGTTTTTTTGAAGTTTTACCAAATTTGTAGCTGTATCCTTTGAAAAACTATCAAAATACTGACAGCTTCTATCCAAAATTAGAGTCACCCTGCTGATAGGATACCATTTTAATTTTTTGGGGGAGGTTCTGCCAAATTCATTCCATATTAGAAGAGCTCAAAAATTCAAATAAAGAAATTTTGCAATTGAAACACACTAAGTATAGCTTTAGTGCTAATATTAACTATAAATATTTGATGGACTGCAAATATTGGCATGAATCTAACATATGCTTTTGTAAACATTTTTTTATACAGATTATAGAACATTTTTATCAAGATATGGAATACTTGTACCGTGTGCCAAAGTGTACGATGAGTAAAATTATCCCAGAGACGTGTGAGGCTATATATGAAAGTCTGAAAGACGATTACTTAAGGGTAACATAAAACGTCTGAAAGACGTTACGATAAGCTTAGTTATTGAATTTTTTCAAGAGAAAGTCTTTCTGTTTCCCAAAAAGGTTTTTAAGAAGATTTTGATGGTTTTTATGACCATTTGTAATTCTCTTATATTGTGGGATTTGATCTCCTAAAGACTTGCTAGATTCTGCTGTACTTAATTCATTTAAACAGAAAACACATTATTTGTAGGCTACAAAATAAGTTAAATTCTTTTTCATCCATTAGACACTGGCAGGAAAGTGCTACGGTTTGGTGTTATACCCACAGAGAACTTGCCAGAGAAGTTCCACCCATTGAAGCCGATCAAAGAATACAAACATACAAGTGTAGTTCAAGACCGAGTGGTGGAACAGGCAAAAACTGATTTGTACCAAAGTTTGGAAGAAAAAGTAAAAAGGGCTGCTAAACTTAAGATTCCAGCTTGGCAACAAGAGTCAGTGAGTAACCAGCTGAGACTAAAGTTCTTTGAAGAAGAATGTATGATTCCAAAATTTGAATTGGTAATTGGCAACAATTTGACATACACATTATTCATCTATGGTTGGCTGCTGCCACAAGGTCATCCAATTTACACTGAATCTGAACAAAATTTGAAAAATATTACTGTCTCAAAGCTGATTCGAAAGATTGAGCAGCATAAGATATGTGGGGGCATTGCAAAACCTTCAAGTGAGTTACAGGCTCCTGCTATTCCTTACAAAGTCAGTTTGCAAGAAAAATCCAACCTTCCAGTGAACACAGTCATATACAACAGGCCAAAAGATTGCTTCATTCTGAGTGAATCTTCAGATCAATGCAAGATATGCTTAACAGTTGAAAGGAAGCTTACCAAAGTATTGGACAAAAAAACAACTAAGTTGTGTATCCCTGCAAAGGCTAAAGGTCCAGTATCCATCACTCACCCAAGCCGTCTCAAATTAACCCTTCAGGAACATAGACTTAAATGCAGTCAATTGCAAAAACAAATTGATGAAATGAGGCTGTCAATATAATTAAACAGTTTTTCACTTGATTCTGAATTAGACCAAGATGTGAAGCTTATTATTTCAAATGCCGGGACAAAGCTTTCACCATTTATGAAGCTTTTTTGGGAGCAGCAACAAGAAGCTTTCAATGTAAGAACAATGCTATTCGCTATCACCCAATGATAATAAGATTTTGTCTGTCCTTGGCAGCAAAATCAGCCTCAGCCTATGATGAATTGAGGGATTCAAATGTGCTGACCTTGCCAAGTAGGAGGACTTTGCGAGACTATAGGAATGCAATAACTCCTACAGCAGGATTCAATCCTAGTGTGATAGAGGAGCTTACCAGAATAACACGTAATCTTGAAGGGGTTCAAAGATATGTGGTTCTTGGTTTTGACGAAATGAAAGTGCAGTCAAAGTTAGTATTTGATAAACATACTGGATAACTGATTGGTTATGTGGACCTTGGTTATCCAGAGATCAATTTTGCCACAATTGAGAAGCAAGATAACCTAGCTACTCATGCCTTGGTAATTTATGTCAGAGGCCTTGCATCTGACCTCAAATACAACCTGGCATATTTTGCTACAAGTGGTGTAGCCTCATACCAGCTCATGCCTATTTTCTGGAAAGCTGTTTCTGTTTTGGAATAGGCCTGCAAGCTACCAGTAATTGCTTCAGTATCAGATGGAGCTTCTCCAAACAGAAAATTTTTCCGCATGCATGCCACTATGGACCAAACCCCTGGGAAACCAGTGGTTTATCGATCCATCAATATTTTTGCACCCAAACGATTTCTATGGTTTTTTGCTGATGCCCCACACCTCCTCAAGACCGCCCGTAACTGCCTGTATCATTCTGGCACAGGAAAATCTACACGTTACACGTGGAACAATGGAAAGTACCTTCTTTAGCAACACATATGCCAGTTGGTAAATGATGATATGGACAAAGGTTTGAAGCTTTGTTCAAAGTTGTCAAGTTCACACACACAGCTAACCTCCTTTGGGGTAATGAATGTGTCATTAGCTGCACAAGTTTTAAGTGCAACTACAGCAAACACACTTAAACAATTTTATGACAGTGACACACATGGGACGGCAGAATTTTGCAAAATGATGGACATGTTCTTTGATGCACTCAATGTCCGAAGCACTAAGGAAGGTCAATTTAAGCGGAAGGAGTTCCTACAGCCTTACACCAGTTTAAATGATGAGCGGTTTCACTGGCTTGAAAATGTATTTTTGAAATAATTGTCAGATTGGAAAGCAAGCACCATATGCAGAGATGGCAATTTCAGTGGAAGCGCGAGGGACAAAATGTTTCTGTCTTGGCAAACACACGAAGGCTTGCAGATCGCTGTGTATTCAGTCATTGAAGCCACTAGGTTCCTTCTAACCAGTGGAATGAAGTTTGTTCTCACCAGCCGCTTTAACCAGGATGTTGTTGAAGAATATTTCAGTAGACAACGCTTTCTGGGTCGTCGTAGTGACAATCCAGATATGCGAATGTTGGGGTACAATGATAACACAATCAGAATACAAAGGTCAATCGTACGTGTTAAAGGAAACACAAGAGGAGGACATATCCAAAAAAGACAAGTCTCATGGTCAATTGTAGATGAAACAAAATTAGCTAAAAGAAAACCTAAGTCCAGCTAGATAATGACACTTAAATTAACTAAAAGAGAAACCACAGTTTAATGCAACTAGTCTTGTTTAACATACACCAGTACTAGATAATGTAGTTTTTTTACTGTTAAAAGATTTTGTTGGGAATTGCTCTGAAAAACCACATATCATCAGATTTTCTGAAACAATTCGATTTTAAAATGTTATAATTTCAAAATTCTCTCAGCTTTGACCTGCACCTATCATTGCTACATGAAACTTGGCTCCAAGAGAATTATAAGATAACATTAATATTCTAAGTAACATATAAAACACTGAACATTTTAGCATCTTGATACACCAATATCTGATACACCAATATATTTTCCTGCAAAACACTTTGCAGTAACAGCATTGACAAATTTCCTTCAAGGAGCTACATTTAGGCTGATTTCAACTGAATAGTTTTTGGCATATAAGGTAATTTAAGTTCTCTTTCACCAAGTATTTAAACTGCACAAGTGACATAGGCTGCCATTACAATTATGTTTTGGTGCTTTGAAAACTGTGCAAGGGATCACATGTTTTGACAAAAATCATAATTTGATGATTGCCCTTTGGAGATCTATTTTTTTCTGATGGAATGTATGTAAAGTGGAGTGTATTAAAAGTTATTAAATTATATTGGATTAGAAGTTATTACTACCCCTGTAATTCCAAATATTTACGTAATGCTTTGGATTTTTTGCAATGAAGTTGTATGTTGGTTTTTGCAAATGAAAATGCCCTAACTCGCAAGTACAGCTGAATAAGTTTTTCAAGGAGATTCTTCTTTGTCTCTTTGTCCATTTCACACAGGGATCCTTCCTCCATGGCACTGAAAGAACTGACCACATCAACTCTTTCAACTAAAATTTCTGTCAGCTTGTTGCAGTTGATCTTGGTGATGTGTCCAGATTCTGTTGCCTTGCGGAACTCTTCTTCTACATAGCTGAAAAACCTACAAAATCATTGTTCACTCCCCATAAACCCCCTCTTGTTTGGCATTGTATTTGCTGTTGAGCTGAAATATCTTCCAGTCTCAATGAATTCAAAAATGTTAACATAGCTATAGAGATTTTGATTTTTGGCTGTTTGAGACTTGGTGCAGTTTCTTAACAACAGAATCCACAACATATCCTGCCAGATATTGTAAACCGAACATCTCCTGTTCAGTGATTTTCTTTGGGACTGCTAGTTGCTCTGCTAGTTGTCTTGAAATGGGAGACAATCTTGTCTGCTAGTTTAGTTGCAACCAGTGTGCACCCAGGAAAGGGTAAATTTGGGAAAAACTTTTCAGCATTCATTGCAACTGAACCATAATACTCAGAATAAAATTTCTCGGCATCTGAATTTTTCCAAAGTCTGCTGCAATGTTTCAACAATTCCGTTCTTAGGTTTTCACTTTCTTTGTCAAACACAAACATTTTAATAGCATTGCGAAGTTCAACTGGATAGCATTTATCAGTCGCAAGGTCATTCTTGGCTTCATTGACCAACTGAACGATGTCTGCACCACTGAATTGTCCAAACTTAAAGAAAAACCGAAAGTCAAATTTTGAATAATTAGCATACGATCAGTGTCAGATTAGCAGGGAATCTAGGTTGCTACGAAACTAGGTCTCTTTCCATATCTTCCAGTTTTTATTTGCAACTAATGCGAGCTAAGTTTCAATTTTTCAAGTTTTGAAATCTATAACAAAGTCTTAGTATTTCTCAAATTTTAAGATGCTTTTAGATAGTTAATATGTACGTGGCCTTTTCTTGTTGCTAATATGACCTTAAGGTTTTCCATTGGTTTGGACACGTATCTGTCAATACATTCTGTATAATATATTTTGGTAACTATGTTGCCAGGGACGGTGGAACGACTAAGGGGCAAGGGGCAGGCTTGAGTAAAAGGGCATTCGAAAAATAATTCGCAGCTACTAACAATTCGTTCGTAACCATCATTTTGTTTCGATCTCAATCAGGGGCGGCGCCGCTATCTTTATCAGCTTCACCCATTCGTTACCTACCCCACTATTTTTGGGCTGGCCGTCATGAATAAGGCAGTACCGTCAAAAACCTCTGTGAAAAGGGCACTTTGGCTACCCCTGCCCCTTCTGTCAAAAGCGACAAGGGCGGTTGACTCCCGCGCCCCTTTTTGGCGACACTGTATGTCGCAGATGGGTTTCATTCTACAATCGACTGCATGCTAAAGACTGTATGCTAAAGAAAAAATGCGTCAAGAAAGACAATTTATTGCTAAATTTAGGCTTATAATATTGGATTCATTTGCATTGAATTGCTTTTGATTTGTGCTGTTCCTACCTATCATTCATACTTGTTGCTCTAGCTCTTGATTTCCTCAGTAAGATTCCATGTTTATCTTATCTGTATTAGCATGGTTATTACAACGGCAATTACACTGGTGCAGTTTACATAGACCTAAGTAAAGCTTTTGATACCATCAGCCATTCTATCCTGGTCGACACTCTACCTGAATATGGCATCTTAGGGAAGGCTCGAGATGTGGATGTGCGATTACCTGTTCTCAACATCAGAACAGGTCTCGTTTCGAGGAAAAATCTCATCTGCGGAAAACACGGAGGAAAATTGTAATATGCAAAAATGGTGGCCAAATATCACGTGCAATGTGTTGCTGCGCTGCGATGCGTAGAGACGACACAAGAAATGCAAGATTATTACTACAAAAAAAATCCTCTACTTTGGTTTGGCATATTATTTCTATTAATCAAAATTAATAGAACCTTCAGTACATCAACAGAAGCAAGAATTATTAATTTTTTGACACTAGTCAATATAACCAACAGCTTCAACTACTTACTGCTTCAAAGCTGAAAAGACAACATCACTGGCCTATAACAATGCAGTGAACATCATACTTTTTAAATGAGTTTTATCTTGAAAACAAGGCTTGGCCACATGGGGTAGAAAAATATGGTAGGCACAGTTTTTCTTCAGCTTTAAACTGGTATAAGTGGTTTCTTCTAAAAATGTTTTCCTAGAAGTGCGAGAAGTTACGCTGAAAAATGATACTTTTTAAACAAGTTGAATCTTGAAAAAAAGACTTGGCCACATAGGGTAGCGAAATATGGTAAGCACTTTTTTCCTTCAGCTTTAAACTGGTATAAGTGGTTTCTTTCTAAAAATGTTTTCCTAGAAACACGAAAAGTTTTATTATCACGCAGTTTTGTTTTACTTATATTTGAAGGGAATCTCCCAAAATCAATTGAATACCAGCTACCAGGGTGTACAAGCACCGCGGAGCGTTGCGAAAAGTGGGGGATCTAAAAAAGTGCGATGGCTAAAACCGAGTAAAAAAGGCTTTTATGGTGGTGGTTCACTTCTAAATATTTTGTCTGGGGGTAAAAACAGATTTATAGGTCAAACGGACCTTAATCTAACACGACATAACATGCCAGCCAATCAATGATATTGGTGGATTTTCAAGAAATTTCCGAGCTCTTGCCTTTTCCAAATTTCAATGGTTTCTTAATCTTTTTCAGTACTGAAGTTTCTCAACATTTTCTGACTGCCCAGTACTCGTTTCATATAAAGAGGTTCTTTTAAAAAATGAAAGTAAAAAGGGAAGCAAGGCTTATAGGTATAGGGGTGCCGTCATAGAAGGTTACAATATACTACATATCAACTGCAATGGAATAAGGTTACTTCCCTGTATACTGGTGTTGAAATATGTCTTGAAAAATGATTCCAGGTATTCGCAGAATTCTAAAAAGTTGTTGCTGTCGCATAGAGAAATAACAGCACCATTTGTGTAATGATAGTGGCTATCCGGTAGGCAAATGGTGTTGTTTTGGATGCACAATGCTACAGACTTGTCGCTTGGGCAAATCAATACACATGCCAAAATAGGGGCTGAATCGCGAAGAGCCAACAGATGTGTTGCCAGATTGCTGACATCAACAATGCGTACGATACAGTCTGGCATGTACACCTGTAACTCGGAGTATTGGATAACCTCCTCGACCGGTAATAGGAGCTGCTGCGCCCTATACACTAATAATTTCATAGAGCTTGTTTCCCTTCGTCATTTTTTTCTTGTAAATTTTGACAATTACTGGAACAAATGTTAAAGCATCTCCCTAAAGAAGAATCTCACCACGGAGAACAGAAGAACAGGCGATTGTGGGGATAACTGTACACAAGGAAATTTGTTCTCCCCATCCCAGAAGTCCAGACTGACTCAACTGACTTGGCAGCAAATACTCAACAAAATTGCCAACCACCCGCGCCTTCACTTCCTCCTCTTTAAATCCTTTTTCTTTGCCATTTGTCGTCGCATGCCGTTTGCATCTGCATGAATAATCTTTCCCTTCTGCACTACATAAATTTTTCGTACACCTCGGACAAGATCCGGCTCTTCCTCTTCTATGTCCACGATCGAGATGAATGCATTTTTTGCAATACAGCGGCTTTGATTTTGGGACCTTAGAATTGCAGTTGGCCGTTCTTTCTTGACCCTGAAAATTGATATTTTTTAAATTAAAGTTACAATGAATGGCCTGAGGCGATAGACTGGAACTTTAGGTAATTAACAGCTTGACAAGTACTGAGGTCTGGACCCTAGTCAGGACTTCAATCACATGACCCCCCACGTTGTAAACAGGCCCAAGTATTGCTTTCACGCTTTCGTTTCGTTCATTACTCAGCAGTAATTTCATTCGACATAAATATATTATCTTGGGATTGTTTTGTCTATAGTATCATATGTTTTGTATACAGTTGGAACATGTTTGTCTCTTTCTGTATTTCACACAGCTAACTTCTTTTCCGGCATGCCCCTATACCCTGTGAGGGACATCGATCAATGAGAACCTTAACTGTCATGGAAAAAACAAAATTTTATTGGATAACGATCAAATCTATTTTGGGCACAACAAAAACCACTTGGAGTATTTCTAGGTAAAATATACTTAATAAAGTAGGTATGTAAAAAGACTAAATGTTCCAGCAACAAACAATTTAGAAAACTTGCAACTTCCAAGGGCATGGTCTTGGTTTATCTATTTATACTCGAAGATGCTAAAATTTGTTGCAACTCACATTAGTTGCATTATATGGCTTCAAATTGGCAATGGTATCCTCTTTCTCCTCTGCAATCTCATGATTATCATCACTATCCTGCTCCATGTTTATTGTTTCAAATATACTGTTTTGAGCAGTAGTCGCCAGATTGCCAACTGTGGTTTTTATGTGGCTTGAACAAATTGGACAGAATGATGCACCTTTGAGACATTTTATACGGAACAAATGGAAACATCCTTCTATCAATTGCCACTCTTCACTGGTATTTAGCAACGTACAGCCAGGCATATTACAGCAAATGAATGGATCTGGTTGACTGTTTGTGTGGTATCCGAAAGGAAAAGTATTTGGAAAGTTGGTTGAGAGATAGCGCAACATATTGCCAAGAGGAGAATTATCCAAGTCAGAATCATGAGTTTGAGACTCTGCAACTGATTTTGGCTGAATATGTAGTTCTTAGGTAAAGTGAAGTTGGAGCGAGCATTATGCTGAGATCTTTTTGATTGGAAAACTGCTTTGGCTTTTTTCTGAAGCATCGAAGCATCATCACCATCAACAGTTTGGGCTCTAATGATAGAGTGAGTGTTTTCAACAGGGTATTCGTCAGTAGTTGTAATATGCGTCTGTAAAAATCGATATAAATCTCGATTGCTTTTTTTCCAAATTAGAACGTTTGAGAGCCATACGAGTGGTGCTTTGTTTTAATGATGTCGGCGAAAACAGTAGAACAAGACCCAGACAGAAATCATTGAAGATAAGTACATGGCAAATGAGTTCAATCGAAAAACAACGCTTTAAATAGAGGATACTGGTGGAATGTAATTGTCAAGGAGGTTGAGAAGTATACCATGCAAGGGATGTTTGCATTTGCGAAAAGATTTTTTGATAAAAGGACGAATTAAAGTCCAGCCACCCTAGACAACTTCTAGGAGCAATGATGTTCTCCATGGCTTTGGCTTATCTGCTAACTTTTGTTTTGGAAAAAGACTTTCATAGATATATTTGAAGAATGAATGTAAGTTTTGCATCAAAGTTTCTTTAAAATTTAAAGAAACGTGAAGAGGACCTAACATTGGAACAGCAGCCTGCAAAGGATCGGTAAACTGTCTATCAGATGGATCGGTAAGTCATCACTTGTTCTTGGCTTTGCGTAATGATGGAGCCCTTCGTTTTCCCAGACAGGAGTGTTTGTGTTTTGATTTGCATATCTTTCTCGACAATTAACAGGAGGCTGGAAGGGACATCTAGAATAAGCAACTTTTCTTACGTGGAACTGAGCAGGCCAATCTCCAGGGATGATCAATGCATATTTTGTCATGTACTGCCTCATTTTTGTTCTTCCAAGTTCCAAGAATTTCCAAAGCCATTCTTAAAAGTCTGAAATACTTTTCAGCTGATGAATGGTAAATTCGATCAAATGAACGTTATCAAGGCATCTCATCTTCCTCACATTGTTTGACTCGCTATACATATGAGCATGAAGTCTATTACGTTCTGCCTCTGGACTAAAGAATTCTGTTGCAAACCATTCTGGCATTCGATCGCAGAAAGTCATTGCCAAGTTGTGCATTGTCTGTTCACTGGATAGTTCATTTTGAAGATTACAGACATGGACACCTGATGGGATTTGAGGAGAATTGAATGACGTTAAAGGTGTAGCCACAAATCTTCAAAGCAGTGCTACAGGGGAATTTCCAACACACACCTAAGCCCAAAACCCAGGAACCACAGCAAAAATCACAACTGGCTTTGGGCTTAAATGATGCGGTTTGCTACAATAAAATATAGCAAATCAACTCTAAATCAACTTCAAATCGACAAAATATAAATGAAACGATTAAGAAACTTACAATAATGCATATACAAAGAATAACGAAGAAACTGATACAAATTACGAAGAAACTAATAGAACAAGGTTACTGTTACTTACAAACTTTATTTCCTTGTAGCTTTAAAGGCTCAGCAAACACATAACCAAAACCACAGCATGCTGCCAAAAATACTTTTATCCCGGTCTACTTTCGTTTCTTATCCTTGTCTCTAACAGCCCCGAAAACAAGGCGTGCTTCGCTTTTATAGCTACAAACATGAAACCGAGGCTAAATCCAACTACACTACGTGTCACTACATTACTGAACCAAATGAGCAAACCAAATTTACGATGAAGCAACTAAACAGAGAAAAAACAACAATATTTCAATGCACAGGGGAAAATAGGCCCCGTGTCCCTTGATTATATATTTGCGCGTTACAAGAGGTATTGCATTTATTTCAGGGAAAATTCGACAGACAATGGTACACATGTTATTTACTTTCGATGTAGATGATTCAGTTGGGCGGCGTTTGGCATGGATTGTTGTGTAGTCATCAATGATGCAAATAATTAACCACCAATTTTCAGTAGCCCATGAAAATTGCATTATTAACTGACTTTTTTTTTATTCTGCCAACTTTTTAAATTCGTTTTCCACTGTTCGGTCCACTGTTCGGCTGGTTACGGCATTTCCCATTCTTTTTTCGGTATCAAGTCCCTCTTGCGTAGTATGACACATTTTTAAATACATACCATGGTCTTTCTGCAAATAATTACATTTTTGGCTTCGTCCATAACACAATTCATAAATAACGTTCATGGCAACATATTCATTTTTGAAACGGCGCACCGTTTCTCTTGCAAAACTCTGCAAATTTGGTTGGATCGTAAATGGTTGGCTGTTGCTTGATATGAAATTCTTTATGCATCGCCGAAACAAGCCGCTCAATCTCTAAATTGACGTTTGTTCCTGTAAGTTAAAAAAATGATAGAAAATATTTGACCGATTATAATTTTTACGCCCCCCCCCCCTACTTTCTAACAAGAATCGGAATCTGGAACTGTGTGTTTGTGTGTCCAAGCTTTGAGATCATTTCATTTTTTCATTTTCATTTTTTTCATTTTCATTTATATCAATCTATTTTCTAATACATATTACAGTACAACTAAATACAACTACAATAATAACAAATTTATTACATCAAACGAAAAAAAGATAAATATGAGACTGTAGACTGATTAAGGAGGAGCTCTCTAAATAGATAAACTAATCGAGAGAGGCCCCCCCCCCCCCCCTCATAAAAGAAAACTTTGAAGAAAATTATTATTTAAAACAACAACAAATATTGATACATATATAAATATAAATACAAAATATAAATGAACCAGATAAGCCTCATGAAATTCACTAGTTAAGCATAGGAGTCAATAAAGTACGCTTTTAATTTAGATCGCAAAACAGAAATTGAAGCAGCAACTCGTATAAGAGTATTCCATAATTTGGAGCCAAAATATTGTACTATTTTGAGGCCATAAAGGGTTGATCGTTTCAAAGAAATAAATGGATCACCGCGGGTGGCCTGACGAGTTCCAAACCTATGAACAGAAGAATCCGGCGTGAAATAATTATGAAAATAAACTAGTGAAAGCTTATTTAAAGCTTTAAGGGTTGAGTTGGTAAGGGAATCCAGTGCCTTAGTTTGAAGAGAAGTCCAGTGGTTCTAGAACGTTTTTTGCGAAGTTCACAGGTATGGTATTTCCAGGAAAGGTGTTCATCAACAAGGACGCCTAGGAACTTAACATACTTGGTTCTTTTTATATTTCTTGCCAAATTTGCGAGGGATCACATCTGGTAGTTTCTTCTTGGGTGCGTTGGGTACAAAGTTAGTTTAGTCAATATTCAATGCAAGTTTGTTACAATCAATCCAGGTTTTTACCTTCTTGAGTTCTTTATTTACTGTTTTGGTCAGTTTAGTAAGATCATCTGTTTCAAAGTAAATATCGGTATCATCAGCAAATAAGAAGAATGTTAAAAGCTTAGATGAGTTTGGTAGGTCATTTATATAAATTAGAAATAACAAGGGACCCAGCACTGATCCCCGAGGAACACCGCTTGTTATATTATAGATAGAAGATGAATGTCCATTTACGGAAACAAATTGTTTGCGATCGTTTGAATATGATTCAAACCACTGTAGAGAATTTCCTCGGATTCCATAGTGTTCCAGCTTGCTTAGAAGAATATCATTGTTTACAGTATCAAACGCTTTTTGGAGATCAATAAATATTCCACACCTGAATCTGTTATTGTCTAGGGAAGACTTGATATTCTCAGTTAAACTAACTTGTGCATGGTCAGTAGAGTGACCACTACGAAATCCAAATTGCAAGTTAAACAACAATTCACATGCCTCAAAAAATCTATAGAAGCGTTGATACATTAATTTTTCAAATATTTTGCTGAAAATTGACAGGAGGGAAATTGGTCTATAATTTAATTTTTTGATGGTGAGACCTGTCTTAAATACTGTGATCACCTTCACTATTTTAAGCTTATTAGGAAAAATACCAGTTTCAAAAGATTCATTGATCAAAACTGATAGGTCAATGGAAATGTGGGGATTTAGAATTTTTAGCAATTTGATTGGGATACTATTTGGACCACTAGATTTACCATTTTTTAGAGATTTTATGACCTCTGATACTTGATCAGTGGTAGAAGGGAAAATGAAGAAGGAATTCTGATTGGGATTAGCTAGGTAAGACAAAGGAGACCATGGGTTTCTTAGGATCTTCTGTGTGATGTCATTAGCAACACTCGTAAAGTAATGATTAAATTGATTAGCTATTTTAACTGGATCCTTATTTTGGGAGCCGTTTTTGTCTGTTAGGTATGGAATTGAGTCTAGATTGTTTGATTTTAAGCTGACAATATTCTTTATACCTTTCCAAAGCATTTTAATATTACTCTTGTTTTCATCAAAATAATGATAAAAGTAGTTTTCTTAGATTCCTTCAGCTCATTGACAACACGGTTTCGAAATAGTTTAAATGTCCTCATTAGATCTGTTTTGGAGTCAGTAGACTTCAGCTGTTGAAATAACCTGCTTATCTCTAATTCTCACCATTTTCAAAATGCGATTATTAATCCATGATTTGGTTCGTAATTTCAATCCCTTCTTATTTGTCACACACCGTGTGTTAAGAGACTTTAGTTATCCTAACAGTAGTCCTTAAAGACTAAAGGTATAACTCAGATAGAACAAACACGGAAGGTTTACGTACTTCTTAGAGCCACTTCAACTCATTCTCTCAATTAAAACTTTACATGCTGTATATATTCTGCAAAAGGATATATAATTAGAAAATCATAAGTAAGTTTCGATACGACATGAAATACGTAAAAAGTACGACATGAAAACATGGGAAAGGAAGGGAAGGGTTGAATAGGTATGCTAAAACAAGCTTAATGACGCTAAACTAAACAGAAACTTACGTAAATGCTAACTGTGATATAAGAAAAACGAAATAAACAACGATGAATAAACTAGGCATTACGGTCTAACAATCCTGGGAAAATTCCGCACTTATAAACAAAACAAAGAAAGGGGATGTCGAGACTATGATGCGTGGATGTGACGCAGACTTGCTTACATGCGTGCAAGAGGGAAGCCTACGATAATGATATGCAAAACAGAAGATCCTAAAATGAATGAGCTTACGGGAAAATGTAAGCAAGCTATGGAGACGGGCCTAAGGCAGGGGCGAATCCAGCAAAAAACCTGACTGAGTTCAAGGCAAAGGCTAGGGACTTTCAGATAATGTATTGATAACTGTGCACAAGACAACATTATTATTCATATTTATGCATTTTGGTGCCACTGAGGGGGAGGTGTAGGTACTATCTTCTCACTAAATCTAGATTCTAGATTTCTTTCCGACAAGACAGTGCCTCTGTGAAAATTTTTACACCCCCTCCCTTTCTCAACCCGCAATTTGTTGTTTTGCCTCCGTAGACACCAGCCTATTCACGACACCAGTCTAACAAACAATGATAGTTCCTCTTCTGACGTACTGTTCATTCTCGCTATATGGTGCAACACCCCCATATTTAAAACAAAAGATAGAATGCATAAAAAGCCGTGCAGAAAAAATCATCTGTCAAAAAGTTCAGAGAAATGAGACAATAACAATGAAGCAAATATGTACATATGTTAACAAATGCCTCCACTCTAAAGCCGCATTAACACGAACAAGTTTTCCTTAACAATTTTTCTTTGAGAAGTTTATTTTGCTCGTGTAGAGTGCACGTGGCGTGCCAGTTTTTCAGCAAATGCACTTGACAAGTAACAAATTGTTATTTGCAAAACTTGCCCGTGTAGATGACTTGACAAGTAAACTTGACAAATTTGACTCAACTCCAGACCCTTCTTTCTGGGTGAGTAATTGCTTTTTCTTAGCTGTCATGGCCGCCACGAGGTTAATCTGGACCGATTAAGGAACGTCAACGCTCTTGGACGCTCTCCAAAGCCGCAAAAGCCTTTGGAATTCAGAACAAATTTAAAAAATTAGTAAACCAATGAAATATGATTGCCTGCTAAGATTTTAAATGAAAATTTCAAAGACTTCAAGCGCAAAATTTTAACCATTGGACTTATTGTGAGTCGGAGTTCCCTAATCAAGTTTCCTGCTAATCCTTTGATCTGTCTGCGACAATGGCTCGCCCAAAGCCGAACCCACCACTTTCACTGTCTTTTTTTCTTAGATTCACAGTACATTAGTAGGGCTACAGTAGCCTGTGCTCCAGACCCCTAACTTGAAAGTTAGAGGTCTGGAACACAGGCTAGGCTGCAGCTGTCCCACACACAAAAAAAGTTACTTCTTCGTTAAAGGGGCCATTTTGGCAAGAAAAATTTGCACAAATAATGAGCCGCGTCAGAAAACCGAAGCTAACCTATAAACTCCGCTTGCCATAACACAAATAGATATTTTCAAAGAGATTTTTTATCTTTCTACGCGAAATGTGTAGAAATTGTCAAAAAAAAACTTGTTTATAATCTACACGGGCAAGGAAACTTGTCATGGGAAATTGCCAAAGAAGGATTGCTCGTGTAAATGCGGCTTAATAACGTAGGCGCTATCTTGGCAGCTATTTTACAATGAAAAACTCCAATGTAAATACCAGGAACAATGGCGCAATGATTAACATCTCATTATTCAACGAACTTCCAAAAGAAATTCGAACAGAAAATGATTTTATTTCTTTCAAAAATAAACTGAAGAGCTTTTATACTTTAACGTAAACTTTCAACCTTACAACTCTCTTTTATACATCTCTACTTCATCCCCCTTGTCCGGATTTGTTTTCCGTTTCAAATTATATTTCATAAATGCTGATTGTAAACTAATTTTTAATCTTAATTTTGTTTATTTTGCCGGGACTACTAGGAAAACAGTGTAAATATGTATAAATGCATATCACTACGGATGTATTATCCTGTATAAAAATTCGAGAACAATAATAATAATAATAATGATAATACTCTTTTAGACCAATCAATACTATCAATGTAGGTTTACAAAAACGACAAAAAGTCCCTTTTAATAGTTTTGATAGTCAATTGCATACGAAAATGAATTTCCGGTGTCAAAAGATGATTTTGCTTTGCCCATTTTTAAAAAGATATCCATATAAGGACATGGGGTAATAAGACGTCACGTGACAAATTAAAGCCCATTTCACTACTTTAAACGTATTTCTACCAAAAAGATAAACTATCCTTCATATTCCACTGCTTAGACCAGATTTTTTGTTACTCTCCGCCATTTCCGTCTGGTACTACGAGTTCATTGCAGGAAATGCGTACTAGCCCTCGGAGTGAATACGAGGTTTATTTCCTTTTTGACTCTCGATACTTCGGATTTCGAGGAAATGCGGAAGACATTTGTCTCAGGTAATTATCTATTTTTAGTTTCAAGCTTAGTTTTATGAATTCAAAAGGAGATAGAAAAGTGAGGTGGTGCAAAGGCAGAATCATATTTATTTTCGAATCGTCTTTCAAAGACCTTAGCGTAACAAAATGGGGGTTGAAAAACCCGGTGATGTATGTATGGAAGACAGTGTTAAGGTAGGGTGTAGTGGACTTCAAAATTTGTTTCCTAGACGTAAGAAACGAAACGCCACGCATACTAAAACGAAAGTACTTTCTTGGCAGGCCTAGTAGCAGTTTGTTAGTTCTCTTTGAAGATTTTATATTCAAATCTGGAACTTGACACTTTCAGATGTTTTTGAGCTTGGATTTTGTTCAAATGTTCTTTATCTTTTACCATTAAGCAGAAATATGCACTAAATAGACTTCATTTCAATTTCCTTTCGTGGTACTCTAGACAAGTACTTGCAAGAATTCAACTTCAGTTAACTTGCCAACTACAGGTTTTGTAGGGTCTCCACAGAAAAAAGCATATACGAATTACAGCATTGTTGTGCAAAGTTTACACAGTCATGGTGAAGAAAGCAAAAAGAGCGAAAAAATATTGATTTAGAATGCTTTTTAAAATATGAAATATGTAGGTTTAACATGCATTTGCCTAAATGCAGTTGAAAGCTTGTTTCAAACTTTTTCTTGATCTTAAATGTTTTGATCTCTTGAAACCATGTCAAATGTTCTTAAGATCAAATGAATTTTTCTTTTAAATCTAAGAAGATACTTTTAATAGACATATTTGGTTATTTTTTTCCTAAAAACATTATCTTTGGCTGAATGTAAACAAACCTCAAGCCAAAGTGTTTAGTTTTTCATGGTTGTGGCTTTCATTTGAGTATAATTTCTTAAACTTTGTGATTCATTAAGCCTTAACCACAAGTGGAAAAAGATTGTCCTCAAATGCTGATTTTTATAAGTTTTTCATTCTGTTGCTTTCGTGGTGCTATTCATTGGGTATCATTTGTTGAAATTTTATGAATCCTTGAATTTACAAAAGCTTTAATAAGTTAGTTTGACTGGCAAGTAGCAGGTAAGATGCCTTTAAAGTTCTAAATATTGTTTTACCAATTTTAAAATGGCTTTGAAAAAAGCAAACATTTTACAACATACTTGAAGCTTTTTCGTCTGACACTCCTCAGAGCATAAAACGTCAGAATAGGTTCCGAAAAAACACGTTTGAAAAATATATACCCAGTTGTGGATCGAAATAGGCCAATTTACCAATTTTATATTTCCTTATATAAATACAAATATATTATCATTCATTTGTTTTTTCCAATTTTGCAAATATTTTTGCAGAAGATGAGCAGGATGGATAAACCAGATCCTCGGCTGCAAATTAGAAAGCTTCCATTCAGAATTCTTCGTGAACTTTCACAACTGTTGGACATCGAGGGAGACAAAGACTGGAAAGCTCTTGCAGCAGCACTGCCTGATGGCATGTTCTCAGGACCTCAGGTGGTGTTTCATTGGAATTTATTTTTATAAGTTCAATTAATAGTCATTTCATCTCCTATGCCATGTACATTTTTCAGTTTTTCAGTTCTATTCTAAAATAGAGGTATCATATTACAGTATTTGTTTCAGCCAAGGCAGTTTGTTGTTATCAACTGTCAATATCCCAGACATATTCATTTACGAATATAGTGTTATCAGCTACATGCATCCAACTTCAAACTGAACTTATTTAGAATATATCAGCTTTGTGGATAGTATGCCCTTACATCTAAGTTTTACAATTTATAATTTCTGCCAAAGTATAATTTTTACCTTCTGTTGCAGATTAAAAGGCTAGAAGGTGTTTCAAAGGCTAGTAAAAGCCCTTCAACTGAGCTTTTGACAGAACTGGGTTACCAGCTCCTCACTGTGAAACAGCTAATTGGCTACTTGACCATCATCAACCATCAAGAGGCCCTGCTTCTTCTAAAGCAAAATGGTATTTACAGTCATTGCATTTGGCATGAAATACCAATTTTTATGTTACAGAAAACATATCTTTTTGCAAGGAACAGCTTCATGCTTTCAAATTTTGGAAAACATTTTGTTTGCACTAGTTCCCAAAATAGCACAGTTTTATTTTTCCTTCTTTTGTTTGATGTGTTTTTCACCAATACCACACATTTTTATCCAGAAAGGCCCTTGACAAATTGTTTTTATTGTGAAATATCTTTTACATAATTTCAGTATTGATTCAAAGATGTTTTAACTTGCTGCAAAACATTTTTTATATTTTTTGTGAAAAACTGATGAATTGTCTCAGAAACCTGTTTTAAAGTGCCCCTTTCACTGGTTTTGTTTTCTGTATTAACAGAGGCAGTTAAAATAACAAGACAGCCAACATCTGTTTCTGAACATGAAGGTGGAAGCATTCGACTCAGATGCAATGCAAAGGGCTTTCCACTCCCAACTTACCAGTGGATAAAGCTTGATGAAGGTGAACTGGATACTGGCATTGACAAGGAATTGATTCTTGAAAATGTTACTCCTGAAGATAGTGGGAAATACGTATGCAGAGTGGCCAATGATGTAAATGCAGTCAACTCAGACATTGCCACTGTTCGAATCATCCCCAAAGGTAATTCTCCCTTGTACTTTTTTCCCAGCATGCACCTTAATTTATACTACAAGGGATTTAAATTATTTACATATTCCAACACTTTGTTGCAAAGAAATTCTTTCCAAAAAATTCTTTAGTTCAGGCAGGCATTTTCATAAGAAATAGCCTAGGCTAGTTGCCCAGGGCTTGCATGATTTCTCTTGCCCGAGCAATCACTCCAGGGAAAGATAATGAATGCTAATAATAAAAATCAACAGTTCCAGAAGTGTTTGTAATGCTTATGAAAAATTATGTTGTAAGGTACATTGGTGTAAGGCAACAGTAGATGCAAACAAACTGTTACGATGATCTGCAAGCACTCTAAGAAAATTTAATTACCAAAAAATATAAATTTTTATTTGTTTCTAAATTGTGTGTACATCACAAAGGTCACAGAAACATTATTGCAAGGTCATCACAAAATAATATACCAAGCCTTTTTAAATACACTTTAACTGTTGAGACTATGTTCCCGGGGCCAATTTGTAAAAATACTAAGTGCCCAATAGTATTCTTAAATATTAACGGTGGATTTGATGTTCAACTGCATTTTCTCTTCCTCTGTGGTTGATTTAGCTTACTTATGTTTCCTGTGTTTTGACTGACTGGCTTTGTATTGTCTATGCCACTTGTTTCGGAAATAAAAGATATCTGGAAATTTGTTTATTAATGACAAATTTATTCCTAATAATTTACATCATTGCACGGGTGATCGAATGCTGGCAGGCTTGGATTTGCTTGAGTGCTGATGCAATTGCGAGTTGTTGCTCACATCAAACAAAAAGACCTGTTCAGGTGACCAAATTTGTTTCTGGACAGTTGGTCTGGTAAAGTGGGCTTGTACAATAGTGTCAAAAACCGTTTCAAGAATTAAAATTATACAGAAGGCTGCATTCTGCGAATATCCAAAACCACGACTTAAAACTGTGCATTGTCATTTTATTCATCACTCTTGCCATATAATTATCTTAAATAAACTTCTCAAATATGTACCATCAATATAATAGATTTCACCACATCTTTTTTTCATTGTGACCATTTTTCGCATTCCATTGACTTGAAGTTCATATGTTGTAGAGGTGGAACCAAGAAGGGAACCAGAACGGTGGATAGGAAACTGTGGATTTGATGGTAACATAGTATTCCAACAATTTATAATAATAGCTAGTTCTCCTTCAGAACTTGTAGAATTTTTTGAAATTATTGGTCGTTATATGTTTGTAGTTTTATCAAAGATTGGACATGCTTGCCATAAATCTTGGTTTCATAAAATTTCTAAATTACTTTACTTTTGTCCATGGAGCACTTTTTTCATAGCACAATTTTTTTCAATGATTATGTTAAGAAGAAGTATGAAGAAGCTTTTGTTTTAGATTTAGGCTCTAGGTTTTCGAATATTTCAAAGCTTAACTAAATGCACTGATATGGGGGTATCTAAATAAATTTTTTGTCATGGTGATAATTGTATTTAAAGATCTACAAATTGTGTCTTTTTAACTGAATACTTTATTTGTGAATATTTCCCAACACAAATCTTTTATGCAGTCAGTTATCAAGCATTTCTCATTTGGACATCAAAGAGATTTAGTATTAGCTAAAAAGGAATCAGCCACCAAATTAAGGAGCATATTACCTCAAACTTAATGTTGGCAAGCAATCTCTCCAGCGGTTTTGATTGCTGTACCAGAGGAGGTTATATTGAGGGAAGTGACTTCCCAACGATTCGCAATTCAGAGTCAGTCAGATTTGCTATTAACAGTCTGCATAGATAATTGATAAGTAAAAGATAATTGTTGGTATATCTGACAGATTTCCTTAAGAACCCTCTCCCCTCTCCTCTTCCCCCTTCTCCTCCCCCTCCTCCTCCCCCAGAAGATTTCCAATAGAAGGTTTAATACTCCTTTTCTTCTGCATTGACCGATAAGATTTTTAAAATAGCAGCATGTTCTCATTTTTCGCTATTTCCTCTCTAGCCTCTAACACGTTGTACAAATGATGATGATTCCTCTTTTTTATTGATTTTATTCCTTTCAATCTGGCTGGGTTTTTATTATTTATAGCAATCTCTGCTCATTTGTTTTCGAATCTTCCTTGTACACGCAGGTTTGGTTTTGAACGATACGCGGAACGATGCACTCAAGCCGATGGATGTTTTCCCAGGCCAGCATTTTGTTTTGTCTTGTGGCGTCGACAGTTTACCAGGCTTGGCCTATTACTGGATGAAAAACGGTCAGGAAATGCCGGGAGAGAACGGGTGCAGGTTGATATTTGACCCATTTAAACCGGAAGATGTAGGCTTCTACTCATGTAGAGTTGTTGGTCCCGAGGGCCACATGCTTACGAAACTGATGCAGTTGAGAGTTGGTAAGAGATTTAGTTGAGAGTTGGTGAGAGCGTTTACTTAGCTTGAAGACGATTTACCTTCACTTTCTTGGTTTTTCAATTTGATGAAATTTTGAAAGATTTACCACCTTGTTGAACCTTTCTATTGAAGCGTTTCAAATGCCGCAGCCAGGGGCGAAGCCAAGAAGATTGTTTGGATGGGTGAAGAGGTGATTTTTGTCAGCAAAAAAGGGCGTGTCTCACTTTTTAACGTGTCTCAAAGTCACATCCACCGCACATCCCCCCACCCCCGTTTGATCACGCCCCTGGGCGCAGCATTCGTTTCCTTTGATGGTTCTCAACTGTGCAGTTGAGCTGTTGAATGAGCGAAATTTCATTTCTTTCAAATGTATGTAAAAACTGTCCTTTGATTTCAAATTTAAGCTTTTGCTGTTTATCACGACAGGTTTCGTGCTCTATTCTCATTTAAGTTCCGTGAACATTCATGAAATTTTGCTATTGCCAATTTATTTAATTATTCCGTTTCCCTTAGGCGATTTGTCGTGTACTGACAGGCAGTTTGGTGAGTGATTCAGTGTTCTTCTGCTAACTTTGACGTTTGTTTTGAATCAACCTTAACTATGTTGATAATAGTCGCTCTGCTGTTATCACAAATAGTTGGACACATTTTTATCAGATTCGATCTACTTTTTAGATAGTTAGGAATATAGCTACATGACTATAAATCGTGCGTTGAAGTAGTTTGAAGGATGACAACCTACGGTTTCAACCCAGTACTGTTCCATCCCGCTCACTAAAGCGTGTACTGCGCTGACTTTACCGCACCAAGCACTATGAAACGGACCGATAAACATTAATCTCGATAGTGTTGAGCCAAATTTAGAATTCTTAGCATTTTTTGGATAATTTGAATTTGAACCTTAAGGCAACAAAACTAAGGAGTCATAAAAATTCTCAGTGAAAACGCCTATGTTTGATAGGCCTTCTGCAGCATATCTTTTTTTAGAATTCACCCTTTGAGTTACCTCATTTTCTTAAATAGCATCATGAATTTGATTATTTGGTTAAAACAAATGGCCGTTGTTCATTTCAGCTTTAGCTTCGCCCGTATCTCTTAGTCTCGCGTTTGAACACACATCTCTTAGCCTTGCGTTGGAACACACATCTCTTAGCCTTGCGTTTGAACACACATCTCTTAGTCTCGCGTTTGAACACACATCTCTTAGCCTTGCGTTGGAACACACATCTCTTAGCCTTGCGTTTGAACACACATCTCTTAGTCTCGCGTTGGAACACACATCTCTTAGCCTTGCGTTTGAACACACATCTCTTAGCCTTGCGTTTGAACACACATCTCTTAGTCTCGCGTTTGAACAACCCTATTTTTTAATCTCGCGTATCAACGCATATACCTCTTAGTTTCCCGTTTGAAACAATGCTGTTGCCATTAATAAAGCATCTGTACGCTTTTGTTTGACGATGTGCAATTGTCTCTTTAGCTAGCGGCAAAGTTGCCTTGATCATTGGAAATCAAGCTTATAGGAACAAGAAGTCTTCGCAAATGGACCTTGTCCACCCGGCAGATGATGCCAAGGCACTTGCTGCTGTCCTCAGGGAAATGGGTTACCGTGTTCTTTGTATGGTCGACCTCGATTTCGACGAGATGACCAAAGCTATCAAGGGATTTTGTGATCTGCTCAGTGTCTCCCCCAACATGTACGGGCTGTTTTATTTCGGTGGTCATGGATACGAAGAGAATGGAAAAACCTTCCTTGTTCCAGTTGATGCACCAACAAATTGGGATTCGGAGAACTGCGTTTGTGCCGACCAAGTTTTGTCGCTGATGCAACGCTCGAAAACCAAGTTCAACATGATGGTGCTTGACGTTTGCCGCCTGCCGTAAGTTTTTTGCTAATTAAGTTTGAATTTGTCAAATGATTTACTTTGCTAACTTGTAGCTTCTTGGTCGAGAAAATATTTTAAAAATAATGTTTATCAAAACCCTAAAACAAAAAACTGAAATTATTTTTGTGAAAAGACTAACAGCGAGTATTAATATTTCAATAAAGAATGTCACTTGTATTTAAGAGATTTTTGAGTGCAATTTCGTCAGCGTGACATCTTTGTTTATCTTCAGTTCTGGAAACGACTCAGAGCAAAAAGCGGGAAAGTCATTCGATGCGGAGTTCATTCCCGGAAGCCAATGTGTCATTGCTTACGCGACGTAAGTGTCACCTTTTAGCTTAGGATTTTATGGTAATTTGCCCTCTTGGGATTAATCGATACAGTAACAAGGGTTTTCTCCCGTTGAAGGTAAAATTTCCATTTTGGGTCAACGTTATTTTTTGAGCAACTTCGTTCTACAGTTCATCAAAAGATTGCCTGTTTGGAAATCCGAAGTCTCTTAATATGAGATGTGATCGGTTAAAATTTCTCAAATTTATTTTTTTTCTTGGCTTTGGTTGCGTAATTTTGAAATTTTGCAGTTAGGGAGGCTTGCTCAATATAAGATGATTTTTACGTTTGTAAGTGAATAATTTTGTATATCTTTCCTTGAAACAGATGTCCACAGTCACAAGCGTTTGAAAGACGGACTGATGCCAATGGCATTTACATGAAGCATTTGCTGCAGCACATAAGAAGCGATTTGAGAGTCGAGCAAGTGCTTTTTAACGTTCACAAAGGTACGTTGCCATCCATCGGCAAAGATTTGTAATCCACATTTTTGGTACTTTTTTGTGTCACCAAGTACGATTTTATTCACACTCACGGGGCTCGGAAATACCAAGGAAATTCATGCGTAGATATCACTTTGCAAAAAACCAGAGAGATTTTTGGGGGCTCAGCCCCCTCCCCTTCTCCTATATGTTTTTTTGATGAATTTCATACTTGGCACTATGAACTAACCCTTGGCACTATGAATGAGCCATTTCTATCAGCCTTCTAGAGCAGGGGTGTACACTTGATAAAATATTGGGGAGGGGGCAAGCCTATTGTTTTAATAAGATGACGTCACATTTCCCATTGTTTTATAACAAAAGACCATTGTCCTCTAAAGTATTGGGGGGGGGGGGTCGTCCGCCACTGTTCTAGAGTCGATGGATAGTTTGAATGATTTCATATACAAAACATTAAATTTTTAATACGATTGCAAGTATAAATGGTATGACCATGTACGTGATCTTGGGTGTGGCTTCCAGATGTTGCCTACAGCACACTCTCCTAAAAGGGTACGTTTTGTGTGGCACAGAAGTTCTTTGTAGAAGTTGATCCTGTCAATCACGAAGTCGTGTAAGTAATAAAAGCAACGTTCATTTCATAATATTAACGAGGCCATTCTTCTTTCAGATGTCTCGAAGGATTCTTCGAGAAACGTTATCACGAAAATAATGTCTCCCACGATCAACTCATCAGCCATTGACAGTTTTAGCTTGTGTGACCCTGTAGTCTCAGACCTAGAAAAAGATCCTACTGAGCAATGGTTCAAGCATCATAGTAAGGCCTTTTTATCTCCATTTGTTTTATTAATTAAGACGATTTTCTTTGTTTGTTACAATATTGGATAATTTTACTGTCATTTCCTTTCTTGTATCTCCAGTTTTAAGACCCGGGATTTCCATGCCACAACAATACCACGTGATTATTACATCACTATACTATGATGTAATCATAAGGTTCCCCTTTTGCCTCCCCTTCCTTGGAACAATGTTGATTAGCAAGTACGTTTTTGCTTTTGACTCGTATATCTAAACTATTTTGTGGCGGAAGTAGTAATATTTGAGAAAACAGATGAAAAAATCTAAGGATAAAGCACACATTTCCAAGTAATTTTTGCAGGGATGGTAAGCTTCATGTTGTTGTGGTTGTCTTTGCCGTTATCAGTTAGTCGATCTCATTGTTTAACTCCTCCGTCGAATCGTTGCGAAGAAGAGTTTTTTATGGCTGCTGCAAAAGTTCGAGCATATATCTCTTTGTAAAACTTTGTAAGCGCAGGCGAATCATGGATTTGAACTGTTTTTCAATACGGATAAAATTAATGGAGATAATTCCTAATTGTTTCCCTGGTCACACGCACTCTAACATTCATTTCTTAATGTTAGGAGACTTCTCCATACTTTTAAATGATCAGTTAAACTTTGGCTATTACCTTTTATTCAACAGTTATTCAACCTAATTTATCCGCCCTTATCACGAAATTTTAGCGCTCTTTGCATTTTCCTTGACATACAGTCATTGACCTTTCACATAGTTCTTGTCCAGAGATCTGACGTGGCTTTACGATACATCCAACTTTCCTTTCTAGGACTACCTGCTTCGCGGATTTTGGAATTTGAAAATGACATCAAAGTTCAGCTCAGTTTTGAATCCGTCTGCTCAAACATTTGCAATCTGGTTCTGCATGTGGTTGATGTTGGGCGGTCGTTTGAGTGTGATGTCAAACTCCTTGAAATCTCAAAGGTAAATTCATAACAGAGGCCATAGCTTAATTCTCTTCATTTCGCAATTATCAGATCGATTTCGATTTTCGTTCTTGCAAAAAGCCCCCCCCCTCCCCCCCCACCTACCGTTACGATAAATGCTGCTTGAAAAAGTTACTTTTCCAAAAAATTTGAAATACTAATAAAGGCGTTTCCCACGTTTTCCGAGAACCTGAAGGGCGTGGTTCAGAAATTTCTTTTTCAACCAATATTTTGGGCATGCAACGCCCTAGTATACTTAACTAAATTTGCACAATTTTCGAAGGTTTTGTCAACCATAATAACCGACAGGGTGTTAAGAAAACGCGTTTTAAGCAGGCCGTTCCATCAAATATTTAACGCCGTCGCAGTTGGTAGCTTGTATGATAAAGACAATTGACAGATACTCAAGTGGCTTTAGCCATCTGTAAAAAAAATGTTAGCCAATCAATAGGCGTGTGAGTGGTATTATGTTCAATGATTGGTCAATTGTCGATTGAAAGAGATGGCTTAGACCAATTTAGTATCTGTCGATTGCCTTTCATGTCAGGGCTGATGTTATCGGTCAGGCACTGCCGTCTTGCGATTAATAGTAAGACCTGCCCATGCAGAAATGATTTTCCCGTTTGTAAGTCAATGAGAGGTTTGTTTCTCTGTACGATGTCAGAGCTCTGATTGTCAATATTAATCCAACGTGACAGACCTATGGCAGTGAAGGCATTCCTTAATTTTTCGGGTTTTGTAAAATATAAATTTTTATCTAATCATTTTATTCATCAATGCATAGTCCTGGACTCTTTTCTTTTAGCCATTGCAGATCGAAGAACGCTACATGAATTACAAAACTCCAATTATGCTGGTAAGTTCTCAACTTGACAATTGCGACCTTGATTGAGTCACTCACGCCCGAAGCTTCATTTTCATGAGGACAACATTCTAGGCAGCCTGTCAAACTTTTCCTAAAATCGCTAGATATATTACTCTTTCCGCAAACAGCATGCAAGGCATCGTTTCTACCCCACTTCTACTTTTTCAATTGAAATGAGAATCAATGAAAACAAACTTTTTCAATTGAAATGAGAATCAATGAAAACAACTTTTGTTATCTTCAAGGACGCTGTGCCGCGAAGCAACCCTGATTCTGCGCAGCAGCCGAGAAGAGCTCTTCTGTACGAGCTAAGAACAACTTTGCCGAATTTGCAAAAGTTGACGGTAGGTTTCCAGTACATTTCAATACCTTCACTGCGTTGTTGTTGTTGCTAGTACACAGTACATGACATATGATGTCACTCACATCCTCAATGAATTGACACATGTTACAACTTTTTAGGGCAACGTTGCAGTGACATTGGAAGCCGCCTATGTTAACATGGACAACAAAGAGCAAAAGACAAATAAATGTTTGATAATTAACATGTCGGAATTTGGAATAACGTCGCTGTTCAAATAGAGGCCGCCGGGTTACACAGAGTATCACCCTCCTGAGACTCTGGCCTACGGTTTATGCAGTGCATTTCAAATATCAATTATTTCGTGTAAACATTAGTTTTAGTGTATAATTATTTTAATATTACTTCAAACATATTACTGCACTTAAAATTTGTTAAATCCATACATAATCGAAGTGAAAACAAGCTGTGACTCTAAACCCAACCCGAAGCACATCCTCAACTATCGGAAACATGTTCGGCCATAGAGCAAGGCGCGTGATTTAAATTTTACAGCCACAACCATGTTCAACATGGCAAATCTGCTTTATAAATCTTCGATTTTCCAGCCGTTTGAAAAATTTTTTAGAGAATAAGTTGAGAAATAAACTGTATCCTATATAGGGCTTTCTTGCCACTAAAATCCTTCACAGTTCCACGATTCCATAACGAAGAAACCGATTTAAGTAAGACATACATTAACTCCAGAAATATTTTGATTGGCAACTGCGAAACGAGTAAGTAACTGGCAGGATAAAAAATGTCGGCAGCAAGAAAGGCTTGGAGTTGTCTAGCTCTAGGTAAAAGGGTGGGAGCAGAATACAGAAAGATTTGGATAAAAGAGACTACAAAAGTCAGCCAGAGATCTGAAAGTAAAAATACACGACCGTTGTAAAAGAAATATCCTTCCAATGTATAAATTTATAACTAGCAATATTGCACAAAACCCTTGACCTTTAGATGATTCGTTTAAGATTCAACACATTCTTTCTCAATTCCTTTTGGTTTACTTTTGTTTCGCGATCAAGGCCAGTGTAGCCAAATTTGATTTGAAAGCACTTCCACTTTTCACTGAAACAAAATCGAAAGACAAGTCAATCAACAGTTTTCTAACTCACATAATTTACAATATCATATCATAGAAACATCAACACAACTGCAACTTAACCTGCAAGGGCTCCAAAAGCTGATTTTCCACTTTTCTAAGATTTTGCACTCGTGTACTTGACAAATCAAGGCAGTCGGTAGTGCAATTGTTGCTGGCTTGTTTTCATATCACAGCCAGGTAGTGTGGTAGTCAAAGTCTAATTAAAACCGTTAAAAAGGCCATTTCAATAAGAAAAAAGGCAAACAAGCCGAACCCAGACTTACCCCTCGAACCCTGGAGGAGCAACCGACTTGTTTAGTAGTTGATTCTTTTAAATTTCAAATGTCGAAGCTTTTAACCCACATAAAAATGCATGGCTGCTTAATCTGTACAATTGCGTTAGAAAGTAATACTTGTTAATACATAGGAAAGAAGCAAGGTCTCACACAATATCGCCAATGAATAATCGAAGCCTTTAGGGGATGCATTCTATGAATCAATGCTTTCGTCTATATCGACTTTAGAAATACTTAATAAGTATGCTATATTACCAGTATTTCCTTTAACTTTGAATTCGTCATCGTGTAGCATTCTCTTCGAGTTATCCTGTTTTGTAAATAAAAATTGAATTTTAATACAGAATTGCATTTCATGACATCAGATCTACCGTTACCCGCCCTTTCTTGCGACCTTCTGAAGGAAGCATAATTTTGGATATTGCTCTGTAGGAGCTCTGTTTCAGCTATCAGGCCAGTTTATGACTATTAGATTGTTGCAAATTTAGCAGCACTCGACCAAGAAAAGGCTGCCCAACCTTGTTTAACTTTTTATCTATAAGAATGCGTTTCATAAGACCGCGAAGGCTCCATTTGCCAAACAAAACAAAAACAATTTAAGTACATGCTGAGTCTCAGATCAAAAATTAGCGTCCATGCCGCTTTCTTCGTCCAACTTGAAGTCATATATCTTTCACTGAGACTTTCACTAAAGATTTCTTGAGAATTTTCTCTTTGTTAAAACCTGATTTACACGAGACTAATTTTTAGCCACAATTTTTTTAGCTGCGAACTATTCTCCCGAATTCAATTTATACTGGCAGAAATTTTTCATGCAAATTCGCTGCAAGTTATGCAAAAAAATATGGCGACTGTTCGAAGGGTGCTGCCATCAGAAAGATTTTTAAGTTAATCTTATTTAAAAAAGCGTGCGAGACAGCAAAAAAGGGATACTGGGTTAGAAAAAATGTATTCCGAACGTCTTCAGAAGGGAGAGTTTCATCTTTCGGTAAGAGATTTACGTTCATATGACCAAAAATACATCTTAATATTTTCAAATGTCGCCATCTATGCTCTCACAAACATGCGAGATCCAGTTCTGCGTCAGCATCGAACAGATCTTGAATCTTTTATGACTGAAAATGTCGTTGTTGAGCAGCATTTCAACGTTTTGAAAAAATTCTTGCCAATCGTTGTTTTCAGACATATTTATTGGTAGAACAACTTTAAGCAAGTTCTCATTCAGAAATTCAAATTTTTAAATAATAATCTGATCTGAATCTACTTCAATGGAGTGTGTACGAGGAAAAGGAAATGAATAATTACCAACCTATTTCATTGACGTTGTATAGGTGAGGGTGTTTGAAAAAAGAAAGCGGAAAAACGTAGGCCATCAGGAAACAAAACACAAGTCACCTGTCTTCAAATGCTGTTCTGATTGGCTTATTTTACAACTCGAAAACCACACAGCGAAAAGTGGAATGGTTTCTACTTTGTTCGAAGCGAATTTTTCGCTGCGATTTCACAGAGAATTTTCTAACTTAAATTCTGCGTATTCGCTGCAAAAAGTTCGCTTCGCACGAAGAAATTCGTCTCGTGTAAATCAGGCTTTAATCAGGCTTTATTTTTTAACAAAACAGATCAGATTTACCAGCAAATCAACTGTACTACTGGAAATGGCATGCGAAACTTTAATTCAGTGGTCTTAAAACCAATTGTTGGTATGTGGTTGTTTTATGAAATACAAATGGGTGTCGAAAAAAGAAAAATATTCGAAAGACATGAAAGTTTTATTAAGACAACGACTCTTGACAGAAACAGTGACATTGACATATCTTGACATTTCCATAACGTGAACACAACTTCTGTGAATTAAAAAGAATTTTCACACGATCTTTATTACGTGTTTTTGGGAAAAGAAAACATGTTTAAAGTCTGTTTTTATCTTTTTTCGTCGCATTTTTCTTGTCATTTGACACACATTTTTCATTTTTTATTAAACGCCGCCCTCTGATAAACGCCGTTCTTTGGTAAACGCCGCCCTCTGATTAACGCCGCCTTCTGGTAAACGCCGCCCTCTGATAAACACCGTCCTCTGGTAAACAATGCATCCAAAAGTTGGATTTTGTAACAAACGCCGCGTAATTTTTTAGAGGAAATACGGAATCCAATAAAAAGAACATCAAATCTCAGCAATAATTATCTGGTTCTCATTAAAAACAGTGAATTAGGGAAAAACTTTCACGAAAAATTCAACAAATCAAACAAACTGATAATATTGTAACTGCAAATTTTCGAATGGATATTCCATTTCTTTAATGAATTATGTAGCGACCTTTGCGCAGAATATGTAACTGCTTGGGGGACAACAGGGTCGCTGAGGATTTTAATCATGACCTTATTAACAAGCTTTTTCTGTTATTGGTTGAACTCTAAACGATTTGGACAGTCCTTCACCGTATATAAGAATAACAGGAGTTGATATATGAACAGATAAACGTTCAGGCCATCCCGTTTTGAAGAGATAAATCTTACATGGTATGAAATATCACAGATCAACCCTGACACAACAAAATAAAGAATTACACAATGGTTTCTGATTCTCTATAGGAATTCAGCATGGCTTTGTATATCAACTTGCGCAAAGTTCAGGGCGGGCTTGTGGAAAACACACTGCAAAAGAAACACTGTAAGCATACGTACGTAGGGTTCAGCTCTTTGCAATTTGACACCTTCTACTGATGCTTCGAACATCATAAAGAAAAGATACGATGACTGCTCAGGCCTATAAATGAATCAAAACAGGAAGTAGCACAAAAGACAAAATACAGGACAGGAAAACATCAAATCAAAATACAGGACCTCCGAAAGCTAGATGCATTTAGATAATGAGTTAATTAAAATGATTAATCCAACAGTCTGTTATATAGTGATCGAAGCCGTATGGGTAGAGCTGTGCACGCTTTAATGTATAGAAAAGAAGAACGGTTAAATGGTATAGATTATGAGTCACGGGTGTATAGAACCCATTAAAGGTCGGTTTTATACACCAATAGTATGTACAACTTTTCCTACACAGCATCAAACACTTGGTGACAGACCGGTAAACAGTAATATCTCTTAGATTATCAGTTAGATAAAAGAACTTGGACTACTCCTTTCTCATTTCTTCTTGATTGCAAACATGACAACTCTTGTGAGAACTGCAAAAATGTCTTTAAAGCCAAGGACTGTGTGCCATAGCCAATAAAAGTGATGCGGCTTCAACTTTCCTAATTGTAAACATATTCATTATTTTAAGCGGCACATACAAATGACAAAATATATTCTTTTCTGCTATAAAAATTACTTCAAAAACTTTAAGAGAAAAAGTACAAACCTGTCGATGACGCAATGATATTCCGATCCCTTTTTTTCTAACCTCATTTCCCAGCCCTGAAAAGCAAAGTTGGTAATACCAGCGTCAATAACTCACACAATTAGCTAGATTTAGCCTCCTTTTGAAGCAAAACGTTGACAAACCGCTCTATCTTTATCCCTCTCCTTACCCCCAGCTTTCAATCAGACCTTCCTGGCCAGGTTTAAATATGATTTTATTTCAAGTTATAAAATCTCTACATACTAACTCTTAATTACTGATATGGTGAATATTTTTGGTTTGTTGGTAATCAGGTTTTCGCATACTTCAGGGCCCAACCTAGCAAGCCTCGTTTTATTTTGGTTGCACGGTACTTTTGCAATGATTATAAAGTATAGTTATGGGGTACATTATGATATGCAGAAAGGCTATTTGTGTATGAAGGGTTCTTTGTTGTTACCACATAACATAACAAACATAAAATATCTGCTGCTGCTAAATCACGAAGTTTATTCTTCAAGTTTAATTGAGGTATCGTTTTATACAAATTTGATAGCGTTCTAGGAAATTTTTTTTTTTTATAATTTTTTGTTTTTATATAACAATGTCCAGTACTTGAATGCTATTTTAGCCATGGATAACATAAGTTCCAAATCTTTGATTGGCTGACCGACCAACATTCTCAATTGCCCGTTAACCAATCAGAATGCAAGAATATGACAACAAACGTGTCTTGCAGCTAGATTAAGGCCTATTTTGGACGCTTTGACGACTACCCACACTAAAATAAACTTGTAAAATGCGCTGAAAGACAGCCTAATTTTATTTTAAAAATTGAATTTTTGATAAATCTACGAAAAAAACTGCCGTTGTACTCAATAAAATTTTTTCCGCGATCGTTAGTTACAAAAGCTTGAAACAGTCCCTTTCAAATTCTATTTTTGATGCCACTGTTGTTTCTGGTAATACTTTACGGTGCCTCTTTCCGGTTCTTCAAGAATTCTCCTTTATTTTTTCAGTTTACGGGCAGCCAGTATTCAGAAGCATTGAACAGTCAGTGACACGTTTCCGAGACCAAGAATCTGGTGCCTATGTTAATAGATTCATCTTTTTACGTTCACTTACCACAGAAAGTTTCTATTTTATCAAGTCATGGAGGTGATCTAATTTTGTTGCTTTTTCTGCTTGATCAACAGTGGAGCAGTTCTATCTTATATCTCTACAGATACACGCCGATGATTTTAGCAGCATGGCCCTCATGGTTGGCCTTTTCTATTTCTGGTTTCTCTTTTGCTTTGGCAAACTCCCGAGCAATGTAGGGACATTTACCTCTGTTTTAGAAAGCTCACAATCTTCTACAGCCACGCCACTTATGATGTCTCATCTGGCTTTGAAAAACAAATGTTGAACATCTAATTAGATTCGTTATCCTGGCTTAACCTCTACTCCTTTATCTCTAAACCTTTTTACCATGTCCAGCGTTACGTTGTGTTGGCCTTTCACCCTTCTTGAATGACTGTAAAGACAAAGCAACATTTATCTGAAACCTTTCTCTCGAATACTCTCCCATAGACATGCTCCATGTTGAAGACAAACTGTGACAGGCTTTCTCATAAACTTGTGACCTAAAAGACCACACCTCCAAAGTATTTTTTCTCTTTCTTCTTCGGGCAGCGACCAAAGGTTTGAAAACAGTTTTTCTTGAATATGTTTTGCCATGGCAATCAGCAAGTTTCTAATGCTACACCTTCCTTCCATTTCACTTGATCAGTTTTTTCACTGGAATAACCTTAAAGGTACTTTAATTCATACAGGTCACATAGGTACTTCAATGACAGACTTTATGTTATAGCTTTTGCAAAATCTAGACCCTTACACCTTAAAGAATATCATTCATAGTGTTTTCTGTGGATAATCTAAAGCGGTTTTAGAATATTAATATCCTCTCATTCAAATTCCATTCACCTACACAATGCAATGCAACACAATGGACTGGACACAATAAAATACATTCTAATACAAAATACATTCAAAATCAAGACTGGCTTGTAAATCATAATTGCGCATTTCTACATGAATTGAGGCAGTCTTACTTCGAAGGCAGTTTGAAAATTAATGAAATGGACACTTCCTGTTTAAAAGTTTTATGTTCATACAAGAAACATCTTTCAAACCAAGTTTTAAACATCTTCATAGCAGGATATAAAATGGATATAAAAAATTCAAATCACTACCTCACCAGTCCCACCAACACATTTGTATTTAAACTGACATTTAACGTTCCCCTAGAAATGAAAACAAATCAAGCATGAAAACTTGCTTTACTGTCGCTTTACTAACAAGAAATTAAGAAGATCGCATTAAGCAACAAGTTACTTGCCGTCTTTCCTTAGCGCCAAGACCGATAATAATTACGTTTATGATTTAAGTTAAAGAAGAAATAATGACCACAAAGTTAAAAATCAGATAAAATAATACCCTCTAGCAAAATAGTGGCCAGGTTGTCCTTAATAGGGGGTTAGCTAAACACTACCCCAAAGCTCACAAAGGCCTTCATAAAATTGCTGATTCTAATGCACCAGGAGAATTTTAGTTAAATCTCCTTTGAACCTTAGCTTAGTTATATGCCCTGGAACTAACAAAAACATTTATCATGCCTCATTGCAATCACAAAATTTGCAATGAAGCTGAAAACCACCTTTTTTATCATTTCTTACTTCCTAGCCATTTTTCAAGAAAATCCATGACCCCAGATATGCCAAAAAAGGAAAAAATGTCAGTTTTCAGAAAAAAAACTTTCCTCGAAACAACCTAATATGCCTTTTTTCATGTCCCCAACATCATTTGAAGTGTTTTGGATGGATTAGTCCATAACAACTTTTTCAAATTGTTTTGCAATTAATTAATGTAAAGAACTTTTGGTAAAAGTCCTGCTTTACATTGGCTGTTTTGCTTGGGTTTTTCAAACATTTACAAATGAAAATGAAACCGAGAGTAGGCAGATTTATTAGGATTAACAAGATATTCCATTTTAAAATTTGCGATAAATCAGTTAAGGAGGCAAAATGCAAAACATTGATGAATTTTTTTGTCCCTGTGTAAAAAAATTATTTTTACAAGATGCTACATATTCAATAATGAGCTCATAATATATGTGATGTACACTGCTTGAATTGTCATTGCAATCTTAGGGCAGTCTGTCCCCTCAATTATTGGCTAATATGAACAATCGGTTTCCCCATCTTGACGAGTGACGCTGCTCACTTTGGCTGGCCTAGGTGCAGTTTTCAAGGCACCAGGGCCTGGCCAAGCTATTTGCTGGAATTAAAGGCAATGGACAGATATAAAAGTGGCCTAAGCCATCTGTCAATCATTTCTAAATGCTATAAATTTTCATGTGAGTGAAACCATTCTCCATGATTGGTTTTAAAAATGGATTAAGCCCCTTAAGTATTTGTCAATTGCCTTTAAGAAAACACTTCTTTTTACCAAAGGAATTTTCAGTGGCCAAATTTCAATATGCAAATGAACTGAAACAAAGAACATTTTCCCCTCTTCCGCAAAAAAGTTATGATTCATTTCAAAACATAACTTAACTACAGTTCATCATGTGTAAAGTCTTCTGCAGGTTCCGCAGGTGAAAAAGCATTGCAAAACTTTTTTAAATGCCCAATGTAACATAATAAAAGTTTTAAGCAATTTTTTGGTTGGTGCTAACAGAATCCTTATCTTTTTTAGGCCTTCTCAAAATTCAGATAAATAATAATAAATAACAACAGAAATAATTATATATGGTAAACTTTGTCAGTACACAAGTACTGTTATCAATAAGGGCCCTGTAAATGCTACAATCGACAATGTTAGTCTCCAAAAAGGCTAAGCCCATGATGGAGATACACAATACTCTCACTACAACAAGCCAACTTTACCTAACTACATATAACTACACACAATAATGGTTAACTGATTAGTAGTTTTGGCGCAAGGGCACTTGGTTGACATGTTTTACTTTGGCTGCATGGCAATGCATACTACATTTAGTGATAACACAGCTATGACAGATCAATATTACAGTAGCCTTGGGTATGTTGCAATGCTACGGATTTCCTGGATCTAATGGCTCTATATAAAGCAATTATCCTCCAAATACTGAGCAATATTGTTTAAAATTCAGTAAATGATAAAATGTTTACATCTGGGCCAATATTTCTCTCTCCATTACCTTGAAAATTTGCCAACATGAATTCCTTGCCCACCCTGTGCTGTCTTTTTGTCTGGTGCGTACCCCCACCAAATAAATATTCGAAGTAGAGTCAGAAACAAAGTAAAGTCAGATGGCCTTGAATATATTCAACAAAATTTGTTATTTTTATACTTTGTTTTGTGAGTGGTTGAAATTCTGATGTGACTTTTGTTGACTTTCTATGAATGTTTGCAATCTGTTTTCTGTTTCTTCCATTACTTTGAGCCGGTACTTACTTGGCGTTGGCTTCCATTCGAATACTTATGGGAGGGGAGTATTGCTAAATAAATTACTCACCAAAGCAACTTCTTCAGAAATTTCTTGACCAAAGGGTTGTGCCATAAAATTGTGGGACGCAGAATTTTCAGCCAAAGTTTGTGTAGGTAAAATTGTGAGAGATATAAGGCAAAAACTTGCAATAATTGAGCATGATAACCCTAACGATGTTCTAACTTTGCTTGACGCCATTTTGCCCTCACAACAAACAGTGATAAGCATAACTGTCGGTTCCCTGTGTTGCATTGCCGCGTGGTTCCAACCAGGGGTACTTCAAGAATCACAATTTAAGCCTTTGATTTTTAATGTACCTTTTTATGACTTGGGACATTTTGCCGGTTATTTCCCCAGGGAGAAATTTAACCTGCAATGATGACCATTTTTTGCAATGATCAAAGCTACATTTGTTCGGTGATGGCATTTTTCATGTTCCTTTTGAAACTAAAGATTTTTTAAATGACAAGTATCGCTGGGGCGGATCCAGCAAAAACCTGACTGAGTTCCAGGCCAAGGATAGGTACTTTCAGATGATGCATTGATAACTTTGCATAAGACAACATTATTATTCATATTTATGCATTTTGGTGCCACTGAGGGGGAGGGGTAGGTACTATCTTCTCACTAAATCTAGATTCTAGATTTCTTTCCGACAAAACAGTGCCTCTGTGAAAATTTTTGCAACGCTTGTTTTGCTCGCAATTTGTTGTTTTGCCTCGATAGACACTAGCCTATACATCCAAATATGGTGTTCCGTCTGAGCATAGGTTTTCCGTGCCATCAAAGACTGCAATTTAAGGCAAAGGTAGTTAACACTCCTGGGAAATTAATGATATCTCCTAGTTTTATCTCAAACGCTTAATAATCTGTTAGAATGCTGCGATGGTCATGAGTATAAGACAAAACTGGTAATTTTAAGATTTTGAAGAGACTGTGATAAAACTTAGAATTTTTAGGTTTCACTTTTTAAGTTTAAATATTACTTATTTCAGGCAACACTATTTTTAGCTGCATGTTGGAAAACTGACTGAGTTCTGTGCACCAAGGAACTCACTCTGGATCCGCCTCTGTATCGGTATAACAAAATTGACCTTTTAGCTGGGTCGTTAATCCCTATATCATTTTTATCCTGCCAGATCTTCTCACTCTTTACGAGTTCTTCTCTTCTATCGCCTTTTTCGCATCAACTGGAGAAAGCTCCACTATAAACGTCACGGAATTTGATTCGAGATTCTTAAATGCTCACTTTTTCTGTATAGATATAATAGAATTTAAGAATTGAAAAGAGATTTTGCGTCATGGCCAGATTTTGCGTCAAATACACGCACATCATGTTTTTATAGAATTTTGAAGCCAACTGTTTTTATGCCAAGTTTTAAAGATCTCAGTGCTACTTTGACAGGACTGCCTTACAAGCCTCAACTATAAAAGGATTTCCTTTAAGACTTCTCAGTGTTCACTTCTTCCGCCTCGCTCGCATTTTCTACAACCTGCCGGCCTATATACCAGCAGACCCATAAACCTGCCTTTGTTACAATGCGAGCAAAGATCAAGTCACCAAATAGCGTGTTGCTTTTTTGTACTTTGATAATGGCAATCGCATTTTTGCAGATTTGTTTATACCGCAGCAAATAAAGTCTGGATGTACGCTGTATTTTTCACCATTTTAAAGCTACATACTCTCATATCATCCCTGTTTAAAGGTACTATCTTAAAATGTTCCTTTTACCTACCTTTATCATGCTTGATCATCATATCAATTTTTGTGTAGGCCCGATTCCGTTTAATAATCAAATTAACCAATATGATTGAATTTTCAAAGTTGAAATTTAGAGCCACTTTTCACTTTAAAAATTCTTGATCTGCAGAGAGAAATTTACCCATTGAAATGTAGTCTAGACTGAAAATCAAATTATTTAAGTTGTAATGTTCATGAGGAGAAATCTGTATTCTGGTATGTGTCTTGTACTAAATTTAAAGGGTCTCTGTTGATATTAAACGTGTTAAATGCTAAAGTATTCCAACTCAATATGCTTTATCTAAGTATATTGCAGAATTTGATGCCAAGCTGTCTAATTGCAGTTGAATCAACAATTTACGTCTCGTGGCATGGCAACGACACAAACAATAAATGCGAGATCAGGGAGTCACCGTGCAAATCTCTTCGACATGCAATCTCGCAAAGCAAGGACCAAGATGAAATTCACGTCCTTGTGGGCAATGACAAGAATTATACAAACATAAACAGTAAAAGATTATCCGTAAAGGAAGATGGCAATGAACGGTCTGTATCCTCAATTTTTGCTGTGAAAGAAACAGTGACAATAACGAAGTCTTTACAGTTTGTAGGAGTAGGAGGTAGGCCTCTTTTGCTTCTACCTACAGACAAATTCGGCTTTGCTGTACAAGCCTTCAAAGAACACATCAAAGTCTCGTTCACAAATTTCGAGGTGGCAGAGACGCACGTGCACGAGGTTGAGAAGAGCAAGACATGCAAGCCAGGGTCACATGGATTTATATCTATGCAAGGAGTGAGTGTAAGCATCCGGGACTGTGTGTTGCGACGCATGTGCAATGCCATCAATGTTGTTGGACCTAACAATGGGCTTTCTGAAATCAAACTGGCGGAAAGCTCAATAACAAATGTTCATTATTGCGTTTATTCAAAGAATGTATCAATGATAACCCTTGAAATGCAAGATACTAGCATCGTTGGGGAAAATGACTCGCAAGTCCCCTATTACGCAGTTTCCTTAATTATCATGGACGCCGCTGTTGTCCATATCATTGGATGCACCTTCATTAAACTGAACGAGGCCGTTGCTATTTCAATGCACCACGGAAAACTAGTAATGAAACTTTCTCATTGTCGATTCCAAGAGAATTCAGGGCAGAGTGTTTTGTTGAGCTTCTCGGCGAATTCAAACATGCAAGCTTCGATTATCCACTTGGATCGCCTTGAGTTTACAAATAACGATGGGGGGTACGCATCATCCCTCCATCTTGTTCGGTCTTGGGAACTATCCGACAAAGTTAGACGACCGGCACCGGAAATACATCTTACTCGGTCGGTATTTCGCAACAATTATGCCCAAGCGTTCTTCGGAGCAATCTACGCAGAGGGAGTCCACTTGCAAATACATTCAACACAGTTCAACAATAATACAGCTGGCAATGAGCTCTCTGCAATCCAAGCATTCGGAGGAGCTATCTTTATAGAGTCTTGGACGAATGTTGAAGTCATTAATTCTTCTTTTGCAAACAATACATGTTCTGGGTTCGGAGGTGCGGTATTTTCACGCGGATACTTCTCAGCAAGAAACTGCGAGTTTCGTGGCTCGGCCAAGAGTTCAATTAAACCACTTCTCGGGGACATTTTGTATGCAACGGCAGGCCTGCTCTTGGAAAACACAACATGGTATCCGGATAAATCATATCGATCAGAATCTGCGATTTGGCATCCTGGCAGTCCAACTCTTGAGTCTTGGAACATAAAGATCGCCGGTCATTTCGTAATTTATTGCCCGGTCGGACATAATGTTACCGCTCATGGCCTTTATAGACATCCTGGTATGTTGACGGATCGGATTTCAATGGGGTGTCGCTCTTGTCCGAGAGACCAATACAGCCTTCAGTCCGGATATTTAAAGCTGGTTTCTATCGACGACAGAGTTGTTTTTCACGATATTCGCAACGTCTCATGTTTTTGGTGTCGATACGGTGGCGTATGCGAGCACGGTCACATAAAGTCGAGATCAAATTACTACGGATATATTTCCGGACATCCAGAAGAAGTTAAGTTCATTTCGTGTCCTTTTGGGTACTGTTGTAAAGGTGACGATTGTGTGTCTTATAATTCGTGCAGCCCTCTACGAAGGGGTTCCCTTTGTGGGTCCTGTGCAGAGGGAATGACTGAAAACTTGCTCAGTGCCAATTGTGTGAAGAGGGAAAGCTGCAAAGATAGATGGTTTTGGCTGATCTATTTTATGTCAGGAATACTTTACATTTCCTTCTTTATGTATCTTGATAGGATAAGTGCATTTCTGAAAGGACAATTAATATGGTGGGAAACAAAGCTAGCGAGTATTAAAGAGGGGAGTGAAGTTGACCAAGGACCGGATGAGATGCCGATGCATGGTGCAGTGGAAGCTGAAGAAACTACAGGTAGTATATGCACCAATGATGAAGAAGAAGAAGTAGTAGAAGAGGATATTCAATCGGAAGGAGGTGTTTATAAAGAGTGTTCACAATCTCAGCAGAATGACGAGAAGGATACTTCTAGCCAAAGCGACGTCTTCAGCAACATAATCAATATTACATTCTACTTCTACCAAATGATTCTGATAATCCGTGACCACGACAACGTCATTCTTAGTCAAACTCTGGTTTTAGTCAAAGAGATTTCCACAAGCATCTTTACTTTCTCCCTTGATGCTGAGTCGTCCCTTACGCTGTGTCCATTTGCCGGTTTGTCACCAGTTTCCAAGAGCTTTCTCGTGCGTTCCTTTGCAATCTACGTCATTGCATTGCTTGTCATCATAAACACTTTTGAAGGGATCTACACCCTCTTTCAGAAGATTTTTCCCTGGGGAGAAGTGAGGTTGGCACCAAACACTAACTCGACCTTCACGGTCCGTCTTCGCGTCACAACTATACAGATAACCTTGCTCGCCTACTCGACAATAACGAACATGACAATGAACTTTGTGAATTGCGTGCCAATCAATGGAAACAGCGTTCTTTACATGGATGGAACGATCAAGTGCTTTGTTTGGTGGCAGATTGTCGCCATTTTCTTTATAATTTTCTGGATAATACCGTTCCCTTTCGCACTGGTTCTTGGCATAACCCGACTCCAGGACAACGCAATGTCCTACCATAGATTTATTATTGGTCTCATTTTTCCCTTCTGTTTTACTTTTTACTGCCTGTTGCAAAGAGTACTGTGCTGCTTCTGGATTGATGCAAAAAATGATTTCAACAAATGCTGCGAAGGAGACCAAGAGATTTCAGAAGATTCAAGTGACGTCGAGCGAGTAAGACAGGCTGTGGAATCATCCTCAGTACAAGAAATACTCTTGAGGTTTGAAGCGCCTTTCAAAGAAGAAAACCCGGGAACAATTAGCACGAAGCCGGGATTCTGGCAGGGGGTTCTGATAATCCGGCGCTTGATAATCATTATAATGTTCACGTTCATTAACAACCCGGTAACACGACTTTACTTTATCTTCACAGCTTGCCTCTTCTTTCTCATGCATCATCTTGTGTATCTTCCATACAAGAGAGATGTCATTAATTTCTTTGAAACATTCTCTTCAGCTACACTTGTCATGTTCTGCAGCATTAATATATTCTTTGCTTACAGTTATGTGAGCAACGTACCCCCTGAAAATGCTGATGCGAGAATTAGCTTGATCTTCGATTGGTTTGAAGTTGTCATACTCGTGCTATTTCCTCTTCTCTTTTGTATCTTGCTCCTGATTTTGGTAATAGCTAGAATATCAGCTACCATATACAAAGTTTTTGTAAATTTTTGTAGAAAGATTGATTAACAAAATTGCAACATGTAGTTTTTGAGAATATTGGTTGTTCTTCTTTTCGGACGTGGTCTAGCTGATATTCCAAATCATTAATGCGTGCATAGCTTTTTTAACATATAAACTAGGCGACATTTTTACCGTCCAGTGAAACAATTTTGCCGCCTCCCGGACAAAAATAGTTTAGACCTTTCAAGAAATCTTTATTTATTTTTTTTATTATTATTAAATTCCTATTTCAACACGATATCCCATCAGAAACCTCAGTACAAGTTATGATAAGTTAAACAACTAAAAATGGAAGACAAAAATTTAAAAAATTATTTAATAATATGAGTGACTTCAATCTGACGTTTTATCTTCCTAGGAGTCGTGTTTTAATTCGGATTTCCTGAGCTCTTCAAATGAGCTTCTAACATATGTTTCTCTTTCCTTTGAAAAATAGCTTCCCCCTCCCCCAATTCAATGTTGAATGCATAATTTTGAAGCAAAAATGGTATCGGCCGGGCAAATTTGGAAATTTTGTTTAGGTCGCACTTTTACTGCTACTTTTGCCCCAGCGTGGTTTTTGGATTTATGATCTTTTTCTCCCATCTTTTTTTCAATCTCCGCCCAGTTGGGAAAACAAAACAGAAACGAGGCAAGCAACAGCAACATAATTACATTTCGGTCTTTCATCTCGAGTTCGTCTCGAGATGCAGAAGTAGAGTCTGAAGTATTGATGAACAGCGAGAGTATACAGGGCCGCCAGACCCAATTTTAAACAGGGGGGCCAAAAGGAAAAAAAGGGCACAAACATTTATTTTTCGCAACATTGGTTGTTGCCAATATTGGACACAGCGTAAATGACTATGTGCTCGATTCAACGGTCACTCACTTTTGGGCATACTTAATTGTATTATTCCTCATGGGCGTAGAAACAATGTAGAAATAATGATCATTTGAATTTTAAAGCACAGTTTTTATTGGTGGATTTCTATTTTTTTCAACAAGCGCCCTTTCTCTAGTGAGCGCCCCTCTCCAATGGGCGTCCCTTTCTAATGAGCACCCTCAATTTGATGCCAAAATGAAATTGACCAACCCTGGCATTCATTAGAGAGAATACGGTGTGTATCCAACTGAGAAACAACTGTAGACACGCTGAGGAAATTTTTCTCGCCCAGAAACTCCTTCGCAATAGATAGAGTTAGAAATTGAGAATCGCATGAACAACGCCTTGATTTGTTTTACTTGGCGTCTAAAGGCAAAATATCTGAGTGTAAAAATAGCATACACAATAATTTTTTAAAGGCATTTTTCACACTTTTTCCAATCAGAGCGGGGGGGGCCTGTGCCAGTGTCAGATCTTGTAACTTTATCATTGCATCTCATTATTTTCTATCTATATTAAATGCGATGCCTCTTTGGTTATAAAGCTGCCTAGAAGGATAGGTGAATTTCTTTAGGAAAGATTTTTTCAGCTTTATTTCTTTTAACCGTTTAAATATCCTTAAATAACTGATAAGAATGTGATGCAAAATGCTTGCATGTTTTGCATGTTCTTTTGTTTATTGTGTATTTGTATGCCTGTCTTCTGTTTCTTTACGTGACAATGATCCCTCTTGGCTAGAGGGTTAAGTTTAAATGCAAAAATGAAAATTGTCCCTCACAGGTAGGGGCTTGCTATGCGTGATCCCTCTCACGTAGAGGGTTGCAAAATTGTCCCTCTCTGGTAGAGGGTTGCTATATATGGTCCCTCTCAGGTAGAGGGTTGCAAAATGAGTCCCCTCGGAATAAGAGGGTTAATTACAAAAATGCGCACTCTCTCAGATAGAGAGTTTATAATCGTAATCTCGCTCTTTTGAGCGCCTGAATAAAACGTGGCTCGCTTCGTCTTCGGGACCATATTCAATCGCTGGTATGTATGGTGAGTTCCTAATTTCAATTTCATACTGATTTTTGAGGCTACGTTTTCCACGGTATGATTAGGGTCGGGATTGGGGGGGGGGACTCTTTGAGTTTATGGTGGGGAAAAGAGACTTATCTTGTCCATTCCCTCCCCTTTATCATTTAAATTTCGGGGTTACTATTGAAAATCCCTAAGTAACTGCTTCCTGTTTAGATTAGTGGTAGGTTGAGCGATTTGCGCCGATGCACCAACGGCCCAACTCGTTCTCGATGATGTGGGAACGTAGCCTCATGACTTATTTTCTGATATCTAGGACATGATTTCTGAGGGAGCTTTTTGCCCTTCGTTTGGTTGGTATTTTATTCATGAGTTAGAAAATTAAAGGTGACCTTTCTGCCGTTTCGAATTAAATTAAAGTGGTTAAAAAAACTAAATGTCAATTAGATGCGACACCAATGCAACCTTTAAATCCTTTGAATTCTTTAAATTTAATTTATTTTGAAAATTTTATCTCGTGACATTGGATTCTCGTCGTCGTATTGCTTTGTTCCTGTATATCTTCCATAACAACACCCATTGCAAGATTCACAGAATCCTGCGGACAGCCTATCCTGCGGTTCTTCCTTCTCACGCTTTAAATCCTTTGCCGCATTGAATAATTAAACGCGTTGCTAGTTCACAGGCTTGTCGCATAAAACGGCAGTTGCGCGACTGGCTTTGAAGATCGCTTTTCTGCCGCGTCAAATTGAATTAGCCAAAGCTCCAAAAGTGCGTTATTATTTCCAACCAATTGCGCATGCGTAAAAAGACCGTTGGTTAAAGAAATGGTGGCGACAAACAGTGCCGATTCGACACACAGAGAAAATGGCGGCAACAGCTGGGTGGACTCCCTGCTCTAAATAAAGATGAAGAGCTGGGAAAACCATTTCCTGTATCCTTGCTTTTATATAAACTCCTCTATCTCTGATGCAGTTTTCCTTGTAAGGGATGCCTTTTTCCTTGTAAGGGATGCCTTTTTCCTTGTAAGGGATGCCTTTTTCCTTGTAAGGGATGCCTTTTTCCTTGTAAGGGATGTGCCTTTTTCCTTGTCAGGGATGCCTTTTTCCTTGTAAGGGATGCCTTTTTCCTTGTAAGGGATGCCTTTTTCCTTGTGAGGGATGCCTTTTTCCTTGTGAGGGATGCCTTTTTCCTTGTAAGGGATGCCTTTTTCCTTGTAAGGGATGCCTTTTTCCTTGTAAGGGATGCCTTTTTCCTTGTGAGGGATGCCTTTTTCCTTGTAAGGGATGCCTTTTTTTTGTAAGGGATGCCTTTTTCCTTGTAAGGGATGCCTTTTTCCTTGTAAGGGATGCCTTTTTCCTTGTAAGGGATGCCTTTTTCCTTGTAAGGGATGCCTTTTTCCTTGTAAGGGATGCCTTTTTCCTTGTAAGGGATGCCTTTTTCCTTGTCAGGGATGCCTTTTTCCTTGTAAGGGATGCCTTTTTCCTTGTAAGGGATGCCTTTTTCCTTGTAAGGGATGCCTTTTTCCTTGTAAGGGATGCCTTTTTCCTTGTAAGGGATGCCTTTTTCCTTGTCAGGGATGCCTTTTTCCTTGTAAGGGATGCCTTTTTCCTTGTGAGGGATGCCTTTTTCCTTGTGAGGGTTGCCTTTTTCCTTGTGAGGGATGCCTTTTTCCTTGTAAGGGATGCCCTTTTCCTTGTAAGGGATGCCTTTCTCCTTGTAAGGGAGAAACAGGATTTTTACAAATTACCATCAACGCCTTGAACTTGTTTCGTGCCTGGGCAACAGTAAATATAAGGGTCGGCCTTTGGCTTTCAATTACAATTTTACAATTAACTTTCTCAGCCATACGCAAGTGATCCCTGTAGCAGTTAATAAACAATATATCTCTCGGAAATAGCCTCGATTGAATTTTCCCACCCCCTTGCAGCAATGTTTCTCAGCTCACAAGTAGACTTTAGGTACTTCATGTATAGGAGATTTGGGTCCCTCATGCTGAAAAAATGAGCATGAGTTGGGGTCCAAAACGGGCCAAAATAGCATGCGCAAGATAGAATCAAGCCAATCAAATCAGTGCTAGGTTTATGGTTATAGTGACGAGGTCATGCTATTCCAAATGAGCATGACTTTCCACAGGGATACCAACTGAAAAGTCATTGAAACTCAGCCGACTCACAGGAGCGGTTGGGCTCTCTGCGCAAACACAGAATAGGAAATAGGCAGAAGGGTAACTCTCGTCGGTAACTTTGTTATTTTCAAAGCCTGAGTCAACAATAGAATTCCTTAATTCCCCTTTAACCTCGATTTCATTAGAAGAACTTAGCCATCACAAATATTATTCATTTATCAGATATAAACGAATTATGATACATATTAGAATTTGTTCACTATCATGGGGCATTTCGTCTCAAATAAAGTTGTCCAATTTCATTCTTTTTCAAAATCTCCCCGACAGATACATGCTAAGCCTCGTAGAAGTTAACGCATGCGCTATTTTTTTCAGGCTTCACCTGATAGGCAGGAGTCCCCCTTCTGCCAAATTCCTATTTTGTGGCGTAAAGAAACCCTATGGCAGGTCATGCTCTTCAGAATGAGCATGACTAGCCACAAGGGACCAAGGAGGGGAAGGGCAGTAGAATAATAAGAATAAACTGGACGAAAGGGGTTTTGAAAGTATTTTTTCAATAAAGGAAAGTTTTAATCGTTATAATAAATGTCTTTAGCTCTGAAAATTTTTAGTCATGCTCAGCATGACCAGCATGACCGCTAGCTTTGCCACTGAGTTAAGTTGCATTTCTTCCTGCGGTCCTCGCATCGCGCTGAGAGAAGGCAAACAACTTTATTGTTAACCTCAGTGTTTTTTGAGTTTGTTGTTCATAAATGTAATTTTTCGCCTTAGATATTCAAGATATTCATCTTCACAAATAATTTCGTCATCAATCGAGGTCATCAATAATTTCTTCGGGTCATGTCGATTTGCGACCACTTCTCTTTCGTCTTGCTGCTTTTTCCCTGGGCCTAATAGAGGTGTCGAAAAGCTCTCCACCTTGCATGCTATCACTCCCTTGATTTTCACTGCTACTTCTAGCTTCTTCCTCATATTCAGATTCGATTTCATCGTTGTTGAGGGCTTTTTCCGAGCTCATTTTCTTCTAGATGTGAAACTTTGTAACTTTGATTGCAGTTTTTGACTACATTTAAAGCAGAAAACCCGCCAAAACACTAACAATACCTAAAGCGCATGCGCCCAGATATTTGGTGCCACTTTTAAGTTCGACGCGACATGATTAAGTTTGACCTTTAAGCTTGGCTTCCACTATGAGTTAACGTGAGTTAATTTGAGATAATTTTGTGATCTGACATGGTTTAAAAATTATCTCATAGTGGAAACGGTCATTAAAAATTATCTCATGAAAATTAACTCGTGTTAACTCACGTTATCTCATGAGCTTGGCAACAAAATTTTTTGATTTCAAGCTCATGAGTTAACTTGAGATAACATCTTGTCAAAAGAAGCTGATGCGTGGGAGGGGAATGTGCTATAATTTGCACTGAGGTTCTTACGCAACGCACTTGCACTGAGTATTACTTCAGATGTTGAAAACAGTTTTCTTTACTAAAAAAAATTAATTGTGAAATAAGAGAAACATTTTCTCATTTCTAAGATCCTGTTGAAAATGGTCGTGTTCACCAAACGCATATCTTTTTTTGGTAGACTCTCTGTCGCGGAAAGCAGGGAGTTTGCCGCGCAAACGCCTTTCCCACGGTTTACTTGCGTAATTAACCAGCGTGCTATTAATCAAGGTCGTGTTTTCAGTATTCTTACTATTTCTTTTGTCTCGTAATAGATCTACATAGGTTTAATCGTTAACACATTTATTGTTGGTAATATCTTTTGTATTTGCCGCTTGGTTAATTGACTTGGAACATTTACACATATCTTTTGTAATCATATTTTCTAAAGGGACCGATAACTAAAAACTAATTGCTTATGGTTTAATGAAGTCAGTGTGTGTTGGAAATGAGCGTGTAATGTATACCACATATTTTTACTAATAAAATTATAAAATACAAAATGTTGTATTGATTGTTGATTGCCTTACTGCAACACACTTTGTTGATTTGTTCGGACTGTTACGATACAGTGGAGGCACCGCCCGGATAGTGTGTTGGAGTAAGTTTTGTTTGTGGAAAATATGTCGGTGATAGATAGGAGAAAGAACGTTCGATTGGCGCATAGAGAATTTGCATTGCAAATCATAGAGGACGGTAATGGAAACGACGTGAGTGAAACAGATTTAAGAATGATTCAGTCACAGCTGAAGGAAAAGCAGAAGAAGCTTGATAAATTGGACGACGAGATATTGGGGTTAATAAGTGAGGAAGGAGAAGCCGATGATTGTGTAAAGGAAGGCAAAGAAGCGGGACAGTTTAGATCAAAAGTTCAGGCTGCTATAATACAAATCCAAGGTCGATTGGATGATAAGTTACAACGCAGTGGTTCCATTGACAGTCTAAGTTCTACAGCCACTTTGAATACTAGAAAGGTACGGGCAAGGTTACCTAAATTGGAGATGCGAAAATTCAGCGGTAAACCGTATGATTGGCAGGAGTTTTGGGACGCATTTCGCTCGTCAGTTCACGAAAATGAGGAACTATGTCAAGTGGACAAATTTACGTATTTACGCTATCTGTTAGACGAGCCTGTGAAAAAGGTTATTGCTGGGTTTTCCTTAACTGAAGCTAATTATGAAGCGGCAGTAGATTTATTGAAACAAAGGTTCGCAAAGCCAGTAGTGATAAAAAGATCGCATATCAATGAGCTAATGAATTTGCAACCTGTTTATAAAGAGCGCGATTTGGATCGTCTTAGACATTTCTACGATATGGCTGAGACACATTTTCGAGGGCTGCACTCTATGATGATAGATGAGACCACGTATTCTTGTGTTGTCGTTCCATTGCTGCTCGACAAATTGCCAGAAGCGGTTCGATTGAGTATGTTGCGAGCGGTGAAGGGCTCTGAAAATTTACCCATTTCGTCTTTTTTGGAAGTGTTGAGAAACGAGCTTGAAGTACGAGAGTCGCACGTTTCAATCTTGAAGCCAAACCTTGCTGGTTCGTCTGGAATGCAGTCAATGATTGCTAGTGGAAAAGGCAAAGATTGGGTGAGAACATCGAGTGCCTTGCACAGCGTTGCAAAGGACCATCGATGCGCCTTTTGTTTAAAATTTCATGAAGAAATTGATTGTCAGAATGTAAAGGACTTTAGTGAACGTAAAAATATTGTGAAAAAATATGGTCGTTGCTTTCTATGTTTAGCAAAGGGTCATTTATCCTTCAAATGTAGAAACAATATTTCATGCAATATTTGTAAGGGTAGACACCATAGTGCCTTATGTGAACAAGGTAATGCTAATTCTACTGCGTGTAAGGATGTCGGAAAGGCGAACACGAATACTTGCGTAGAGAGTGTTGAATGTGGGGGGAGGGTAGCTCTCCAAACCGCGCAAGGTTATGTTAATGGAACGAGGAAAGTGAAAGTGCGAGTACTTTTTGATGGGGGAAGTCACAGGTCCTTTGTTACCTCCAATGTTGTGAACAAAGCAGGCATTTTTCCTTCTCGCAAGGAGAATTTGCGTATATGTAGATTTGGTGAGACTAATGTAGATGTTTCTGCAAAGGACATTGTTCAAATCACTTTGTCGTCTGTAGATAAGAAGTATAACATCCCATTTGAAGCTTGTGTTGTAGATTCCATCTCACAGCTGGAAAACCAACATTTAGAGATCGTAAAGAAGGATTTTGCTCATCTGAAGGACATTTGGTTTTCAGACGTTGATTCGAAAGAAGAGCAACTAAGCATACAAATTCTGATCGGTGCAGATTACATGTGGCGGTTTATGGAGGACGAAACGAGAAAAGGAGGTGTGAACGAGCCGGTCGCCGTACGAACAAAGTTGGGTTGGGTTCTTTCAGGACCAGTTAAAGGTGAGATCGTTGATGTTACTTCTGTCAGCAATGTCAATATCAATTTTGTATCGGATAAGGAAACTAATGTGTTTAATGATAAGGCCAGTTTACAGGATCAGATCCACAAACTATGGGATTTAGATTCTGTCGGAATACGGCCTACAACTGATGTTCATGAAGATATTGTGGATAATATCGAATTTACAGGCGAGCGTTACTCGACTAAATTGCCATGGAAGGAAGCCCATAAACCCCTTCCAACTAATTACGGTGTCAGTGTAGCGAGATTAAAGGGGCAATTATCTAAACTCAAGAAAAGCCCTGAAGTATTGCAAGAGTATGACAATATTATTAAGGACCAGGTTGAGAGGGGGATTATAGAGAAGGTTGTAGGTTTAGATAATTCTAGCAATGTTCATTATTTACCACATCATGCTGTTATAAGGGAGGAGGCAGAGACCACCAAATTGCGTATTGTTTACGATGCATCGTGTAGAGAAAAACACAATGGTACTTCTTTGAATGATTGTTTACACGTAGGCCCGTCCTTGAATCCGTTGCTTTTTGATCTTCTTGTCTCTTGGAGACATCACCAAGTCGCCTTAGTCGCCGATATTGAGAAAGCCTTTTTAAACATAGAAGTGCATCCTGAAGACAGGAATTGTTTACGTTTTTTGTGGGTTAATGACATAAATTCCCAGTCGCCATCTATTGAGACGTATCGTTTTAATAGAGTAGTTTTTGGAGTAAATTCATCTCCATTTTTACTCAATGCTGTTTTACGTCATCATATTGACAAATATACAGAGGTCGATCCGCAATTTGTATCACATGTAAGAAATGAATTTTACGTAGATGACCTAGCATCAGGAGCTAAGAATGTAACAGCAGCGCTGGAATTGTATTATAAGGTTAAGAACAGGATGGCTGAAGGAGGTTTTCATTTACGCAAATGGAAAACTAATGAACCCGAAGTCGCGAAGGTTATTGAATCTGAGGTTATTCAGGAGTTGAATTTTAAGACAAAAGAATGCGACAATTCGTATGCGAAAACCATCTTGAATGAGGGAAAGGATATTGATTCCTCATGTAAAGTTTTAGGGATTCATTGGAATCAACGTGAAGATACCTTGCAATTCGAATTTTCGAAAATTGCATCCGAACTACTGGGTAAGAAAGTAACCAAGCGTGAAATATTAAGTTTTCTTGCCAAAACTTTTGACCCGTTAGGAGTTCTTTCGCCTATTCTGATTAATGGGAAATTTCTTTTTCAGGAATTGTGTGTCGAAAATATTGGGTGGGACGACGAGTTACCCCCTGATAAATTAGAGCGTTGGAATAATTGGTTAAGTTCATTAATTAATGTGGGCTCTATTGTTATTCCCAGATGTTTGTATGGGAAGAATGCTGAGAAAATTTTGCATTGTTCCCTACATGGTTTTGCTGATGCGTCTTTAAAGGGTTATTGTGCTACCGTGTATTTTGTTTATGAAGCTAAGGAAGGAGTTTTCAGTCAGCTAGTATGTTCAAAAACCAGAGTAGCACCATTGAAAGCTCTTTCTATCCCGCGTTTAGAATTAATGTCTGCTAGAATTCTCGCAACACTAATGAAAACTGTTTCCTCAGCCTTAAGTAGTTACTGTTATATAGAGGAAAGGTATCTTTGGCTTGACAGTAAAACCGCATTGTTTTGGATAAATAACAGAAATGAATGGAAACAGTTTGTGCAACACAGAGTGAATGAAATTTTAAGGTTATCTTCAAGTGAAGAGTGGAGACATTGTCCCGGTAAAGATAATCCAGCAGATTTAGGATCGCGTGGGGTTTATGCTGATACTTTGAAGGATAGTGAGTTATGGTGGCATGGTCCAGACTGGTTATGTCAAGATAAGTCTTGTTGGCCGTCAAATATTGATTTAGGTAGACCTTCTGAAGTAGATGTGGAACGTAAGAAGGTTGTCAATTCCATGTTGATTAGAGAGGAGAGTTCTAAGGATATTGATCAACTCATTGACATTAATAAGTACAGTTCGTTTGATAAGCTTGTACGCGTTACTGCATATGTCTGCCGATTCATAAATAATCTTAAAGCTAAAATGAACAAACAGGAAAAATTAATTGGATCTGTAACTGTAGCAGAAATCTTGTCTGCGGAAAGGTTGTGGATTATCAATGCGCAGGCAGTCTTGAAACAAGATCCAAAATTTGAATTGCTTAAGAAACAGCTACGCATTGAAGAGCAGAGTGGTATTTTAAGATGTGTAGGTAGACTATCAAACTCTGATATGGAATTTGAGAGCAAATTTCCTATAATATTGCCAAAGAACCATCATTTCACGGAACTCGTTGTTTTACATGTCCATGCGTTAATGGGGCATGAGGGTCTTCGTATCA
>NW_027019384.1:199528-212643 GCF_013076305.1 Rhopilema esculentum | reverse complement strand
ATTTGGTTTGTTTGGAATCTACAAGGACAGGGAGCGAATTTTGGATTTGTGAGAGGTGCCTGTTATCATCAGTTTTGCCGTATGAAAACGTATCCATTATAGACGACAGTGACAATTTGCAATGAACTATACCATGACTTGATTTATATAATATGCCACTTTGTTCCTGCCCTGATTTGAAAATGTTTGCATATCCTTGTAAACTTTTTTTGCAATATTTGTCAAGTATCCTTCATGGTCCTTGGATGCCTTGCCCTCTGCATACTTCTGGACCATCAGAACCCACAGTCAGAGAGCTCATTGACGATAACAATTCCCTTATTTCAAAACTGCACACAAAGCTCTAGGAGATAAAATCTTTGATTTACAAAGAAGCACCAGCTGTGAAGGGCATTCATCTTCGACAAGTTACACCAAAGAAGAAACCTATAAAGAAAATGAAAAGTTTAATTAAAGGAAACAGAGAAAGAGGCTAAAGAAAGACTTGCCACATCACCATAGAGAAGTCTGAAGCTTCTTTAAGGAGGATGTAGTAGAGAATATTGTAAGCGACAATCAAGAACAACTAGGTTCTACAATTTTTTGTAACATCAGTTGACAGAGATACAGCAAGAGACAATTGAACAGATTTTGTTGAAAAAAATACAAAATTTTTTGTTGGAAGGCAGCGACTGAACAAACATGACTTTAAAAAGATATCAGAGAATGGCATGCTTAATAACTCAATAATCAATGTATTCCAAATTCTGATGCTGAAGGAACACCCTGAGTCAAATGATTTACAAGACCCTTTTCTTGGGCAAAACATGTTTTTTACTGTACACCACGACAAACCTTTTGTTCAAATCCTCTATGATGGAAAACTACATTGGATTGCTGTTTCAACATATGTATGTGGGCCTGGGAAGGTCTTCTACTTTGACCGTTTGTGTTCTCTGGTAGAATATCTGAAAAAGTTAATCAACTATTAGGTGCAGTCATGCATTCTTCAAGGTCAATTTTGAAAATAAATGTTGTCCCAGTTCAACAGCAATCAAATAGAGTGGGCTGTGATGCAAATGCCATTGCCTTTACAAATTATGTTCTAAAGGAAAAGAGAAATCCCACTGAGGTGACATTTGACCAAGAGACAATGAAGGTCCTTAGCAGCAAAAACAAAGCTTTCCTTTCCGACAACAACAAGAACTGTAAGAAGATGCTGCACAAAAACGATTTCATTTGACGTATATTGTTCTTGTATAATGCGCTGGGTACCATTCCACAACAACATTTTTGAAAGGTAAATTAATTACACATTTACTCGCAATCATTCAATTTTATAAACTTTTCAATTTCCTCTCTAAGATATTAAAATGTCTTATTTTAGATGTGTATTTGAATTCGTGAATGCAAAAATAAAATTATGTTGAACTTGCTTTATTTCAACAAAGATATTCTGTTGCCTTTAGAGAAATATTAAGCAGTTCCATAAAAATTGCTAAAAATATTTTTTAAAAATTGTTTTGCATTTTACACACATTTGAAAGGTAATTAAGGAATCTAACTTTTCACCAAAAGTTCAGCTTTTCAAAAACTTCAAAAACTTCAGAAACAGAGGCTTATGAAGTTCTTCTATTTTACTGTGGAAGGAAATTGCTTCGAAATTGGGTTGGAGATGAAAATTCGGCCATAGTAAGTATTCTTCATTTCAAAAAGATATTCTTTTACCTTAACTCTTATCCATCGTGTTTGATTGAGTGTTGTTGATATCAAAGTCAAATGAATTAAATCCTATTTTTCTTATTTGAAATTATACAATTTGAAAAGCTAACCTTAAATCATATTTCTTCCAGATTTTAGCATATTTGGTTGGCGGCCAAGAGTTAATAACTCCTGTACGTGCATGGGAAATTCTTGTAAGCTGCGTATGTTTTTTAAGATAAAATAAAACGATATATTAGCTTGAAATTAATATTTATGGGGAAAATACAGAACAAAAATCTATATGTTAACAATGTAAAGAAGAAAAAGGAGCTCTTGTGTGCATTTGTAATTGACAATTTTTATCAATATTTTTTACATCAATAGTGGTTACCCTTGATTGGCCTACCTAGTGCTTTTTCCCGCCAGCCTCAAAGAAAATAATTATTGTTATTATTATTATTGATCAAATAAGGATTTGTAACGTTTTTTGTTAGTATGATGACCAGGTCTTTTTCTGTTAACTGCTTATTTTCTTAAATAAGATGGAGTTATCTGAAATACAGCTTTCTACCGTTTTAGGAAAAAACATCGCATTTGCATCAAGATCCTTAAGTGGAACTTCTATAAATCTATCAGGTAATGTGTTTCTAAAATATTGTTTGTCTTGGTATAGAAAATTCAATTTGAGCATTATGAGCACTGGATTTAAGAGAAATCAGGCTCAACTAGTTTTTATATTCAAAAGATAGGAACGAGGCTGTAGATGTGTTCAACAGCAAATGCTTGCAAAAAAACACGAAATCTAACTAATACTAATATGCCAATATGCAAATGAGCCTGAACAAAAGACCTCCACACTGCCCCGCGATTGTACCACCGCCCGGCGTTGCACACGGTGCCCAGCCAAAACTGCTTGGCCGATTTTCAAAATTCTTTTTTTCCCTTCATCAACGAATCTTTGGTTCACCATACTACGGTCTCCTTTTTCTCCTTTTCGCTTCCGTTCCTGAGATATTTACGTTTTTCTCCCGGGTTCGTCTCGATCCCCAACGCCCCGCGATTGTACGGGTTTGCAGCCAAAACCGCTCGGCCGATTTTCAAAGTTCTTTTTTCTTCTGAATCCTCCATCCCGATGCACCATCATCAGGTCTGCTTTTTCTCATCGTTCTTTTCGTTTCTCAGATATTTACACGGTTTTCTCTGAGGATGCAAGATCTCGATTAGTGCTCTCCGTGGTCTTTGTCCCGCGTTTCTAAAGGTTCTTTCTCTCTTTTCTGTTGCTCTCTACTACAAAAGATTTCAAATCTTCTTCCTCCAGCAACCCTTCAATTTGAACGGAGGCTTTTCAAATCTGTTTCGTTTTTAAGACAAAGAATCTACTGTCTGCCGATAATTTCGGTGATTTGGATAAATCTACGTGCACTGCTGCTTGGCATTCCTTTTCGAACTCGAAGCGGTTGTCGACGGTTGCGTTCTGTGCTACGGTGCTACAGTGCTACCATGCTACAGCTACAGCTACAGGTGAGTCTCGCTAGCTTTTTATAAGCTTTTCGTCGTCATTTTCCTTTCCTTTTTATCGATCGATCAATACTCCGTTTGTTGTTATTTCGTTTGCAAGAGCCATGTAATTCGTGGTTTTGACGATCTTCCTTTTCTTTGTTTTAGTAGCTACGTACGGTACGCACACTGCTGCCCGTTTTTTGGTTTTGCGATGGCTGCTGGCTGTTCTTCTTCTTCACTAGCATCAGAATCGATGGCATGCGAATACAAGTAAGCGTTGTTGTTCTTACGTGTTTGTCATTTAAATTATTTGACATGATTTTCTGCTCATTTGGATGAAATTGCACTAAAAACCAGCTGCTAGACCCCCGCCACGAACGAAAAAATTTTACCTCTTCTCGTGGTTTTGTGCTAAAAGAAAACTGGATAGGTTTTATTGCAATCAAAATGGTAGATTTTTCCTGCTGTTTATTCTTGATGCAAGAAAATTTGATTTTAATAGGAAACCCGTTGAGAATTATGTAATGGCAGCTGCCAACTTTTTATGCCAAGTGAGTATTTTTTGATTAAAATTTCACTTTTAATGCGATTTTCCCACTGAGAATGAATCATTCTAGAAACCATTTCAAATGATTTTATGCTTACTTTGATGGAATTACACTAAAAACCGGTCGCTTACTACTAGACCCCCGCCTCGAACTGCAAATTTCTACCTCTTTTCGTGGTTTTGTAATGAAAGGAAGCTGGATTGTTATGGTAGATTGTGCCTGCATCATTTTCGGAATTGTAAATGAATCATTCTAGAAACCATTTAGGCACGTAAATGAATTTACGTGCCAGTGTGATTCTGGCTACGTAGGGCGCACAACCCAAAGATTGGGGGATAGGATAAAACAGCATGTTCCTTCCAACATACGAAACAAAACTGCCCCTCAAAGAGAACAGCCTCCTCGATCTTGTAGGTCTAGAAACACTGTTAAAACAAGTGATTCTGCCATTGGTCAACATCTTTTAGACAACCCAGATTGTGCAAGACTCTATAATGACGACTTGTTTCGGATAATTGGCAGAGCCCGGTCGTCCTTCCATCTAGCAGTTTTGGAGTCAATCTACATAAAAACGAAAAAGCCGCCATTGTGTAGACAAAAGGAGTTCGTTTTCTCTCTTGGACTCCATTGGTAATTTTTCTTTAGGCTCGCGGCACTGATTGGTCAACTATACCGGTCTTGTGCTTGCGTTTTTCTGATTGGCTTATTTCGATCCACAACTGGGTATATATTTTTCAAACGTGTTTTTTCGGAACCTATTCTGACGTTTTATGCTCTGAGGAGTGTCAGACGAAAAAGCTTTAAGTATGTTGTAAAATGTTTGCTTTTTCAAAGCCATTTTCAAATTCTGTACCGCAAAAAAATTGTTCACAAAAACCATTTCAAATGACTTTATGCTTATTTGGGTGAAATTACACTAAAAACCGGTTGCTAAAAGGATTTGCTAGACAACGAACGTGTTTCTCTGAATTTTTTACCTCTTGCGTAGTTTTGTGCTTAAAAGAATATGGATTGGCTGTATATCGATTTCTTTAAAACGTGCTTCCATTAACCATGGAATAACATCTTCATTATTCTTTTTGTTCTACATCTAGATCAAAGATCGTTTCAAGCAATAATTATGACGCAGACATGATTCTCGGACCTTCGAAACGAAATTGATGGCATTTATGCTGGCGTTAATTCAAACGATGAAACAAGAAAAGACTTTACTGTGAAGAAACGGACTAAAGTTATATAGATCAGCTGTTGTCCGTAAATTGTATTTTGTTAATTTGTTGTTAGAGTAAGATTCCTTTCTGATGCACGAAACTTTGGCTGTTTTTTATCTTTCTATTTCTTAACTGCTTTGTTGCTGCAGTGTTGCAAAAGCTAATTGTGACGAAGATGTGATATGTGGACCTCAAATGTATAGAACTGCGTAATAATTCTGTACCTCTTTAGAAGAGGAGTCACTAATTTTTTTATGAATCAACATAATTTTTTTAGGAATTTTGATTGTTAAGAAAGTTTTAGATGATATATATTTAAACGAGCACCATGGACCAATAACTGCTAACAGGAATTTATTGTTGGAAAAACTTTAATGTTTGATTCAAAATAAACAGAGGAACTTTAAAGGTGGCCCGAAGTTATATCTTAAAACAACATCACAAGTGAACAAGAATTGAACAAAATGTTATGATAAAAATATTCATGTTGGATTCAAAATGAACATTAGAGCTTTAAGAATGGCCTTAGAAAAAAATTATAAGCGCCCTATAAGTCGATGAGGGCCAAGAGTGTATGATTGGAAAACTTAAAAATTTGATTCTGACTAAATAGGAGAAATTATAGGATAAACCCATGAAAATTTTGTCCTTCAAGGAAAATTGATTTGCTGTATTCGTCGCTTAACAAGACCATATTCAAATGGTTTTATGCTTAATTTGATGAAATTACACTAAAAACCGGAGAATGTTTACCTAAAGTTGTTTTGGATTTGTTTACATCGGGGGGCAATTCGCTCTTGCAAGTAACGTGCGAGATTTTGCCTAAAACAAAAGGATTTCTTGGGATTATCAGATAAACCAATAGGATTTTCACAAAAGGGGTAATGATGGACCGACTGAAAGTTGCTAACACTTAGGGGGTTAAATCAGCAAATTACCTGCTTTAAATACCAGATAATGTATATTTCGAGATGAAAAATGGATTGATAGGTACAAGGGGCCAACTGAAATTTGCTGACAGAAAGTTATAAGCCAATTTGGAATAAAGAACGCACTTAAAGGGTAAATCTGCCATTACCAGCCTTAAAGGAAGGTAAAGCCAGATAATGTTTATTGCGAAATGAAAAATGAATTGATAGGTACAAGGGGCCAACTGAAATTTGCTGACAGAAAGTTATAAGCCAATTTTGAATAAAGAACGCACTTAGGGGGTAAATCTGCCCATTACCAGAATGTATATTGCGTCCTTGATCTTGCATGATCGCCATGAAAGCTATGATACTGCTAATGGTAATTGGATTGATTCTGCTAAGAATTTCCCAAGTATTGATAGTCAACAGGTAATCAATTTCGGGTTTACTTTTCTAGAAGGATTTACAAAATTACAGTGAAGGTAATAAAACATTATCTTCCCACACGAAAATAGCTCATATTTCTATAGGTTTGTTGCTCTAAATGAATACTTTTTCCTCAAGGGTTGATTTTCGTTTATATGCCAATAGTAAATGCTACTCACAGTCACAGTTAAGATCAAGTCATAGCATTTTGGCGGATTACGTTTGTAGCATGTTGGCTCTTTCATCAGATTAAATAGATCGTAATTTTCCATAAAATTTTCCATAAGAATCTTAGAAGAACCAGGTTTCATATTAAAGTTCCCAAGTATTAAAATTCCTTCATAGCTTTTTGAATAGAAATCCAATAACTTACCTAATTCATCAAGAAATTAGATGCCATTTTGGTTTGTTTTTTTAAAATTAACTTCGACGGAAATAGTTTCTATATCGTTTGCCTAGTTGAGATTTCTTAATTCTCTAGCTGGAATGTTTTCATTCACATAAAGTAGTAATCCTCCAGCTCCAATTTTTCTGTCACGTCTAAAGGGCTTCCTAAACCCCTCGACAGAAAACTGAGATGTTGGGAAGGATTCGTCTATTTTTGTTTCTGAGATAAGAAAAATATCTAATTTTCCTTTTATGATTTCCATAATACTAGAAAGTTTTTTAGGAACAGAATTTATGTTAAGGTGTCCTATAATTATCTTTTTAGGATTTTTTATTCTTATTGAACTGAAATTAGTTACTTCATTTAAAGCGCTATCTATTATTTCGATAGAGCTCTGTTTATTTTGAATTTCCTCGTTTAAATCATCATATTCTCCGTGGGTTATAAATGAATGATTAGCTTTTTGACTATAAGGGCATGAAGGCTCAATCATGGTTAAACTGTGCATTATCTAACCCATTTGTCATGTTTGCTGCAGATGATTAATTATGTTTCTCGCAAGAAGTATGTTCTCTTGTCTATTTAGATAGAGTCTGCTACTGTTCAAGCTATCAATAGTAATGTTATTGTTGTTTTTAAAATCCAGTTTATGTTCTCTGCATAGCTGGTAGAGTTCATCATTCTTGATTTGAATATCTTTGTTCACTTGATCGCTATCTCCTCTCATTATGATGAACTGATGCTTATACGTGTACGCTGACTGCTATGTTGAACTTTGTTGATAATTTTTCGGTAGTTGTCTATTGTTTTATACTTTGATGCAATATCGTTAGTGCCAAAATGTATTATGATTTTATCAGGGTTTCTTGTTAAGATAGTTTTAACATAGTGTATAGCATCTTCGGATGTCGCACCAAATACCGAGTGGGTCTTTATAAATATTCTTCTTGACATCCTATGGCTTCTAGATTTTAAATCATAGAATATAGTCTATGATGTAGATCAGCTCTTTCCTCTCGGCGAGATTGCATTCTATTTCGTGATTGATACAGTATGAGATTGGCTGCTGTGTTGTTCCGGGTTGAATAAGGTTTTATTTTGATATGAGATATGTATAGGATTGACTAGCGTTAGTGATTTTGCTAAGGATTGAAAATGATTTGAGTTTGTTATAGATTTATCGGATATTGGATAGAATGGTCCAGAGTATTATTGTTGGGAAGTGGCTTTTTTATGTGGATTGGTTATGCTTATGTAGATAGATTCTAAAACTGCTAGGTGGAACGACGATCAGATGGACGGTTTCGTTTTGAAAGCCAAATAAAATAGGCCATTACTAATTGTTTCTTTGCGGTCAACCCACGTGTTGTTTATAGTACAAAAAAGGCCCTTCCGTCTATTCAAAAGGGCTGCGTTCCTGCCACACAAAAAAGTTCTGTTGTATATGAATTTACGTGCCAGTGTGATTCTGGCTACGTGGGACGCACCACCCAAAGATTGGAGGATAGAATAAAACAACATGTTCCATCTAATATTAGAAACAAAACCCATCCCCAAAGAGAACAGCCACCTCGGTCTTGCAAATCTAAAATTACAACTAAAACCTGCGATTCTGCTATCGGGCAGCATTTGCTAGAAAACCCAGATTGTGCAAAAAACTATAATGGCGACACGCTTCGGATTATTGGTAAAGCCCAATCGTCGTTCCACTTAGCAGTTTTAGAATCTATCTACATAAGCACGAAAAAACCGCTACTGTGTAGACAAAAGGAGTTCGTTTTCACCTTAGAACTCCACTGGTAACATTCTAATAGGCAAGCGGCACTGATTGGTCAACCTCAACAGTCATGTGCTCGTGTTTCTGATTGGCCTATTTCGATCCACAACTGGGTATATATATTTCCTAACGTAGAGTTTTCGGTCTATGTTCTGACGTTTTAAACTCTGAAGAGTGTCAGACGAAAAGCTTTAGTTTACTAAATGTTTGCTTTTTTCAAAGCCATTTACAAGTTATGTACCACCAAAAGATTGTTTGCAAATTCCTTTCTTGTGCGCGTGCTCTGATCAATTTGGCCTAAGTTATATTTGGATTCGCTTGGACTAAAGCTTTAACGTGAAATAATTCTGAGTCAAATTTAGAATTAACTCATGGTCTAAATTCAAGTTAACTTGAGATAGTTTGAAATAGCTTGAGATAACGCGAGCTATCTCAAAATTAACCCATGTACCGATTCGGTTTCCACTTGAGATAGAATTAAGTATTGAAATTTCAGAAATCACATTTTATTTGAGTCTTGCAGCTATGGCGGGCGTCTTACAAGAACATCTTATTTTACTTCTGCTTTTGAGAATACGTAGAAGGAAAATATTTTTTTTGCTAGAAGTGCCGTTCGCGATCTGCGCCAAGGTTTTCGGTACGGAGAGTATCGTAACAGTCCGAACAAATCAACAAAGTGTGTTGCAGTAAGGCAATCAACAATCAATACAACATTTTGTATTTTATAATTTTATTAGTAAAAATATGTGGTATACATTACACGCTCATTTCCAACACACACTGACTTCATTAAACCATAAGCAATTAGTTTTTAGTTATCGGTCCCTTTAGAAAATATGATTACAAAAGATATGTGTAAATGTTCCAAGTCAATTAACCAAGCGGCAAATACAAAAGATATTACCAACAATAAATGTGTTAACGATTAAACCTATGTAGATCTATTACGAGACAAAAGAAATAGTAAGAATACTGAAAACACGACCTTGATTAATAGCACGCTGGTTAATTACGCAAGTAAACCGTGGGAAAGGCGTTTGCGCGGCAAACTCCCTGCTTTCCGCGACACTCTCCCCCCTTGACTCACTCCGAGTCAAAAACAAGACGGGTCCGCCATAGCGCGTCGGCAGCTGCAGCTCTACGAGGCCTATTTCGTACTTCCTTTCTTTCACTGTCACCATTTCCTATATCCCCCACTTCGTCACTTGTCCCTGTTATCTCCAAAGGATAAAGTTTAGTAATTGGTCTATTAAGTAAATCTCGCTTACCTTTGCAAATCTTAACTACAGAAGCACCCCGTATCTTACCATCCTTACCGACGATTAATCTTTCGATTCTTCCAATCTTCCATTGACTTCTTTTGACATTTTCATCCTCTATCAATACTATGTCTCCTTTATGAATGTCACAATTGTCGGCTCCAGCAGCATTATGCTTTTCACGTAGTTCCCTCAAATATTCGGTTCTCCATCTCTTCCAAAAATGTTGTAATTTCCTAACTAGATAAAGGAATCGTTTACTATGCGAAGTTTCATCATCAGAATAATTAAATTCTATATGATCTGCAAGAGGTGATAATCTCCTACCAAACATTAAATGAGACGGTGTTAGTATGTCAACATTAAAATCATCCTCGTATATGTACGTCAGTGGTCGAGAATTCAAAATTCCTTCCACTTCTACTAAAACAGTATGCATTTCATCCTTATTCAAAAGAGCATTGCCAAGAATTTTTCTAAGTATACGTTTAACTACACCAACCATTCGTTCAAACATGCCACCCCACCACGGACTTCTTTCTAGATTAAATTTCCATTCTATTCTTCTTGACTCCAACTCCCGCTGCATATCTTTATTTCTGAATATACGATTGATAGACTTGGCTGCTGCCTTAAAAGTTTTTGCGTTGTCGGATACGATTAACTCTGGCGTACCTCTTCGAGCAGTAAATCGTCTTAAGCATCTTAAGAAAGACTGAGCTGTAAGATCTTCCACCAATTCTAAATGTAAAGCACGTGTTACACAGCATGAAAAAAGGGTGATATACGTTTTACGTGTTTTACCCTTTAACCCCTTGACATACAACGGTCCAGCAAAATCAACACCTACTTTGCTGAAAGGCGGTGACTCCTGTACTCTAAAATCTGGTAACGGTGCCATAGGTGGTGCCTTATAAGCCTTACCCTCCAATTTCTTACAGATTATACAAGGCTTGATAAGCTTCTTAATGAATTGCCTCCCCTTAGTAATCCAAAACCGAGATCTTAATTCCGTTAAAGTGATACGAAGACCCTCATGCCCCATTAACGCATGGACATGTAAAACAACGAGTTCCGTGAAATGATGGTTCTTTGGCAATATTATAGGAAATTTGCTCTCAAATTCCATATCAGAGTTTGATAGTCTACCTACACATCTTAAAATACCACTCTGCTCTTCAATGCGTAGCTGTTTCTTAAGCAATTCAAATTTTGGATCTTGTTTCAAGACTGCCTGCGCATTAATAATCCACAACCTTTCCGCAGACAAGATTTCTGGTACAGTTACAGATCCAATTAATTTTTCCTGTTTGTTCATTTTAGCTTTAAGATTATTTATGAATCGGCAGACATATGCAGTAACGCGTACAAGCTTATCATACGAACTGTACTTATTAATGTCAATGAGTTGATCAATATCCTTAGAACTCTCCTCTCTAATCAACATGGAATTGACAACCTTCTTACGTTCCACATCTACTTCAGAAGGTCTACCTAAATCAATATTTGACGGCCAACAAGACTTATCCTGACATAACCAGTCTGGACCATGCCACCATAACTCACTATCCTTCAAAGTATCAGCATAAACCCCACGCGATCCTAAATCTGCTGGATTATCTTTACCGGGACAATGTCTCCACTCTTCACTTGAAGATAACCTTAAAATTTCATTCACTCTGTGTTGCACAAACTGTTTCCATTCATTTCTGTTATTTATCCAAAACAATGCGGTTTTACTGTCAAGCCAAAGATACCTTTCCTCTATATAACAGTAACTACTTAAGGCTGAGGAAACAGTTTTCATTAGTGTTGCGAGAATTCTAGCAGACATTAATTCTAAACGCGGGATAGAAAGAGCTTTCAATGGTGCTACTCTGGTTTTTGAACATACTAGCTGACTGAAAACTCCTTCCTTAGCTTCATAAACAAAATACACGGTAGCACAATAACCCTTTAAAGACGCATCAGCAAAACCATGTAGGGAACAATGCAAAATTTTCTCAGCATTCTTCCCATACAAACATCTGGGAATAACAATAGAGCCCACATTAATTAATGAACTTAACCAATTATTCCAACGCTCTAATTTATCAGGGGGTAACTCGTCGTCCCACCCAATATTTTCGACACACAATTCCTGAAAAAGAAATTTCCCATTAATCAGAATAGGCGAAAGAACTCCTAACGGGTCAAAAGTTTTGGCAAGAAAACTTAATATTTCACGCTTGGTTACTTTCTTACCCAGTAGTTCGGATGCAATTTTCGAAAATTCGAATTGCAAGGTATCTTCACGTTGATTCCAATGAATCCCTAAAACTTTACATGAGGAATCAATATCCTTTCCCTCATTCAAGATGGTTTTCGCATACGAATTGTCGCATTCTTTTGTCTTAAAATTCAACTCCTGAATAACCTCAGATTCAATAACCTTCGCGACTTCGGGTTCATTAGTTTTCCATTTGCGTAAATGAAAACCTCCTTCAGCCATCCTGTTCTTAACCTTATAATACAATTCCAGCGCTGCTGTTACATTCTTAGCTCCTGATGCTAGGTCATCTACGTAAAATTCATTTCTTACATGTGATACAAATTGCGGATCGACCTCTATATATTTGTCAATATGATGACGTAAAACAGCATTGAGTAAAAATGGAGATGAATTTACTCCAAAAACTACTCTATTAAAACGATACGTCTCAATAGATGGCGACTGGGAATTTATGTCATTAACCCACAAAAAACGTAAACAATTCCTGTCTTCAGGATGCACTTCTATGTTTAAAAAGGCTTTCTCAATATCGGCGACTAAGGCGACTTGGTGATGTCTCCAAGAGACAAGAAGATCAAAAAGCAACGGATTCAAGGACGGGCCTACGTGTAAACAATCATTCAAAGAAGTACCATTGTGTTTTTCTCTACACGATGCATCGTAAACAATACGCAATTTGGTGGTCTCTGCCTCCTCCCTTATAACAGCATGATGTGGTAAATAATGAACATTGCTAGAATTATCTAAACCTACAACCTTCTCTATAATCCCCCTCTCAAGCTGGTCCTTAATAATATTGTCATACTCTTGCAATACTTCATGGCTTTTCTTGAGTTTAGATAATTGCCCCTTTAATCTCGCTACACTGACACCGTAATTAGTTGGAAGGGGTTTATGGGCTTCCTTCCATGGCAATTTAGTCGAGTAACGCTCGCCTGTAAATTCGATATTATCCACAATATCTTCATGAACATCAGTTGTAGGCCGTATTCCGACAGAATCTAAATCCCATAGTTTGTGGATCTGATCCTGTAAACTGGCCTTATCATTAAACACATTAGTTTCCTTATCCGATACAAAATTGATATTGACATTGCTGACAGAAGTAACATCAACGATCTCACCTTTAACTGGTCCTGA
>NW_027019384.1:111355-199428 GCF_013076305.1 Rhopilema esculentum | reverse complement strand
TCAATCACGAAATAGAATGCAATCTCGCCGAGAGGAAAGAGCTGATCTACATCATAGACTATATTCTATGATTTAAAATCTAGAAGCCATAGGATGTCAAGAAGAATATTTATAAAGACCCACTCGGTATTTGGTGCGACATCCGAAGATGCTATACACTATGTTAAAACTATCTTAACAAGAAACCCTGATAAAATCATAATACATTTTGGCACTAACGATATTGCATCAAAGTATAAAACAATAGACAACTACCGAAAAATTATCAACAAAGTTCAACATAGCAGTCAGCGTACACGTATAAGCATCAGTTCATCATAATGAGAGGAGATAGCGATCAAGTGAACAAAGATATTCAAATCAAGAATGATGAACTCTACCAGCTATGCAGAGAACATAAACTGGATTTTAAAAACAACAATAACATTACTATTGATAGCTTGAACGGTAGCAGACTCCATCTAAATAGACAAGGGAACATACTTCTTGCGAGAAACATAATTAATCATCTGCAGCAAAAATGACAAGTGGGTAAGATAATGCACAGTTTAACCATGATTGAGCCTTCGTGCCCTTATAGTCAAAAAGCTAATCATTCATTTATAACCCACGGAGAATATGATGATTTAAACGAGGAAATTCAAAATAAACAGAGCTCTATCGAAATAATAGATAGCGCTTTAAATGAAGTAACTAATTTCAGTTCAATAAGAATAAAAAATCCTAAAAAGATAATTATAGGACACCTTAACATAAATTCTGTTCCTAAAAAACTTTCTAGTATTATGGAAATCATAAAAGGAAAATTAGATATTTTTCTTATCTCAGAAACAAAAATAGACGAATCCTTCCCAACATCTCAGTTTTCTGTCGAGGGGTTTAGGAAGCCCTTTAGACGTGACAGAAAAATTGGAGCTGGAGGATTACTACTTTATGTGAATGAAAACATTCCAGCTAGAGAATTAAGAAATCTCAACTAGGCAAACGATATAGAAACTATTTCCGTCGAAGTTAATTTTAAAAAAACAAACCAAAATGGCATCTAATTTTTTGATGAATTAGGTAAGTTATTGGATTTCTATTCACAAAGCTATGAAAGTATTTTAATACTTGGGGACTTTAATATGGAACCTGGTTCTTCTAAGATTCTTATGGAAAATTTTATGGAAAATTATGATCTATATAATCTGATGAAAGAGCCAACATGCTGCAAAAGTAATCCGCCAAAATGCTATGACTTGATCTTAACAATCAAGAAATACAGCTATATAAATACAGGTACATATGAGACAGTTTTGTCTGACCACCATAAACTAACCTATACTGTACTATAAACTGAATTCGTAAAATCTGAACCCACTCCTATTTTATACAGATGCTATAAAGTTTTTTCTACCGATCAATTTAACTAGGATCTCTAATTTAATTTGGCTAAAATACCTAAAGAAAATGTATCGTACGATGTTTTCAATCAAACTCTGATTTCAGTTCTCGATAAACTTGCCCCTCCAAAGAAAAAGTTAGTAAGAGCAACAATGCGCCTTTCATGAATAAAGATAAAGGAAAATTGATTATGCTGAGATCAAAGGCAAAAAGAGAGTTCAGCGAAAACAGAACAGTCTCTAATAGGGAGAGGTACAAAAATGTCAGAAATAGATGTGTTAAATTAATTGGACGCACTAAAAGAAGATATTTCGAAAATTTAGATGTTATGTTCGTCAACTAATGCAAAAGCAAAGTTGCACAAACGTTGAATAATCACTTCGTAAATATTACTGAAAGCCTCAATACAGCCCGACCTTTATCTGATAATGTGCAACAGACGTCTGACGAAAGGACAGCCTTATCACTATTAGATCAATTGAAATGCTTTGAAAACCACCGTAGTATTTTAAAAATCAAGGAAACGGTTGATCAATTTCCTAAGTTTAACTTTAACAATGTAACTTCCAAGGAGGTAAGAGAGATAATTTGCAACCTAGAGGAAGACAAATCAACAGGAGCCGATAACATCCCCCTAAAAGTTCTTAGAATAGCAATAGACGTTGTCTCTGGACCACTAGCTGAAATATTCAACGGATCTATTTCTGATAAAACGTTTCCCTTTCTTATGAAAATGGCTAATGTGTGCCCTATTTTCAAAAAAGGAGATTCAACTAGTAAAGAGAATTATAGACCAATAAGTGTGCTCACCTCAGCTTCAAAGATATTTGAGAGAATAATATTCAATCAAATTTACAATTACATCATTGTTAAACTGTTCCCTTTGCTTTGTGGATTCAGAAAAGGTTATAGCACACAACACGCTTTATTAAGACTCCTTGAAGGCTTGAAAAAGTGCCTGGATAATAAAGATGTGGTCATTTTTATTCTGTGATACAATTCCTGATCTTACTTTATACACCTGATCTTCTGTCATACACTTACAATATGTGAACATAAGTATCAAAACGGCAGGATTTTGGCGTGTAGGGTTCTTCCCACTAATGGTTCACATCTTTCTGACAATTGATGTAGCTATAGCAATCGCTTAATACAGATTGGTGTTCCGAATGACTCGTGTTTGCGACCCTTGATACTCTACATGAATAAGAAAACATGATGCAAAATAAGCAATGTATGCTTGTGATACCGGTATGATTACCATGTCAGTAGACCTTGATAAACACATATGATGAGGATTAAACTTAGTTTGAATGAACTAAAACGTGAATACATGGTAATTGGCCAGGTAAAGTCAGGTAGCTACATCTATATATAGAAAAACATGTTACAATTTTTCCTAAAAGCAATAAAACCCTTGTGAAACACTTGCCGTTTTTAATCTCTTTTGCAACAGCGAACATATTGTCGATAAAAACATTAAAAAAGGATTTGAAATTTATATCTGGGATAGGGTTTTCATGAGCTCCATAGAGTCCGTTTAGAATTCTAACCCATTCATGTAAATTATCAAGTACAGTAAATTCATAATTTTGTTGATAGAAGGCAGGTAAATTTCTTGGCGATAGTACGTCGAAGAACACATTAGCCACAAACTGAATACTTAACGTAGGAGTTGCCTAAAACCAAAGCAAAGTTAGAACAGTTATTAAATGAGATCTATGTTAGGTCACTTCCATCCTTGTTGACAGGTAATTTCGATTAGTTCTCCAAAATCAATCTCGCAGGTTGTTTGAGAACGCAACGAGGGCTGATCTTTCTGCAGAATTGACTCTAGAACGATTGGTACCACGAATAGGAACGCAATGATGGTGATGCACAAATAGAAGTTTGCATGGGTTCAGGATGCGGTACTTCAACTTTGTTTGAAAGATCCACATTAAAAGGTTTTCCATTCCAAGCAAATCGGGTGAAACCCCTTTCAATTCTTCAAAAGTGCTCTCAGACCACTCTTTCATTGCCTTGAAAACAAATGTGTCATGACAACCAACATAGGCTTCACTATCATCACATGTAAAATATTTTGTGTGCTTTGTTCAATTTGGATTTAATGATGAATGTCTTGTTAAAGCATACATTGTACGAGGGTCTCTGATAACTTGACGCCAGGGCAGATCCCATCCTTTGCCTATTTTGTTATCTTGGTTGGTAATTGCAACTAACTGGCCAGGAAGACATCTTGCAGCATAAAGCAATTGACATTTAAGTCCAACGTCCTCGTTAACTACTCGAAGAACGAGCCTCTCACTTCGCTTTAAAGGAAGCGAATGCAGGTATTCGGCAGTCTCCCGGTCTCTGACTAAAACGTGAATCTCGTCGATCAATGCATAATTAAGATTCGACTGCAAAACATCAACAACTTCCATAAGCCTTGCTTCAATCTGTGCGTTGTTTTCCTCGGACGCTACAGCTAGGTTTCCGAGCGTTTTGCGATATGTCTTGCTCTTCAAGTCGATAAATCCCGTTATTAGAACGAATTTCTCTGTATTTTCTCTGCTTGAACAACCCTCCATAACAAATGTTGCTTTATTGAAGGAATGCATTGGCTCGTAGAATTTGTACGTGAAGGATATATTCGTGTCGAGGTGTCCTTTCCTAACCTTTATTGTCCTCTCTAAATGTATCTCCATTTTGATAGCGTCCTCGCTGCTTTGTTTCCATTTTGATAGGTCAAAAGAAAGTTGTGTATGCATATTTTTATAAAGCTTTGTATAAAACAACCACGCTTCGTAATAAACAATTACCATCAGAGAAATTCCACAAAGAATTTGGACATAAATCTTAAGCTTTGGAACTAGCATTGCGTCTCAGCTTCACCTCTGATGCAGTGCTTCCACAGATTGTGAATTGAAATTGCTTTTTCCTAATCAAGATTTTCCTTACATTTCCTTAGATCTGATAAGAGGAATTTTAAAACTTCTTCAGAATCTCCTTCACTGAAATTTCATGTATTTTACGGACAAGAAAATATTCAAATAGTATCATCCGACTTTTGAAAAATGATGAATTTATATATTTCAGTATGTTCGAATTTATATATTTCAGAAATATATAAGTATGTTTACTATCGTGTACAAACTTAAATATTTCAGAAATATGTATATTTCAATATTCATGGAACAAAGTGAATGAATTTAAGAGAGAAGCATAAATGTTTTTATCTTCAAAAAGTGTGCAAAACTGAAAACATGTTCAGTGCCAAAAGCAATTCAATCACAAAGGAAACCACACATTTCTTCATCTCCTTTACTGAATTGGTCTTCTGAAGGTAATGGAGGTCAACCTCAATTGTGCAAGGGCATTCTTAACACAAACTAAATGCGAGTACTAGGACGATCGCTTAAAAGCAAATGTGGTTAATCCTTTGGTCAAGGAACAACATAGAAAATCGAGAGACATAACGAGATTGCTGGTTGAGATTTTCGATTGCAATTTTACCCAATTGTAGAAAAACAGACTTTTTTAGACAATTACAGTTTGCTTTAGCTTATATTTTGTCGGATGACCTCCAGGAATCTGGCAGCCGCCATTTGCACTGGAACTCACTGAATTAATTTTGCAACGAAATATCTTTGGATAAAATGGGAAATCTCTTAAAAATTCTAAAAGAGCTTATTTTTGGTCTTCGAAGATTTCATTTCTTGGATTTTTTTATGAAAACTAGTTGTTTTCAATTACATCAAGGCTTTGACTTTGACGGGGTTATTGAAAGACCATGATGTTACTATTTTTAAAATATTTGTCACAATTGCAACATAGCTAGGTTTATTGTCTTGCTTAAAAATAAATGGTCTTTGCAAAGAATCATTATTTGTTTTGTACTTGCTTGGGGACTTTCTACAAATAATTGGACAAAGTATTAAGCTTTGATTGACTTTGCACACAACGCCAGCTTGCAGATGCCAATTAGGCACAACCGATAGTCAGCCTGCCTTGGCCTACCAATCTTTTAAGTTTAGTCGCCATTGTTAACTTATTGTTCTTATAAATAACAAACATGTGTTGTAGACTTACTGCAATCAAACTTTCTTGCAGTTTCAGCAAACAAATGACTCGCTAGACCCAAATATTCTATTGCTCCTTGTTCTTTTTCTGGTCGCTTTTGTATTTTCGGCATTGAAACATAAACATTGATATTTTCCATTTTTCCTCAACATTTTGTTACTTTTCTATCAAAGAAAGGTAGGAAATAAATTGAATTTGCTAGGAATTGCATTTTTGCTGACTCTATTTCTAGAATCCCGCCAAAACAGCAAGATTTGTTCAATCAATGTTAGAATGCTAGTTTTGGAGCCGCCATTTTGTTATTCATCGTCCTAAATAAGATAAGATAAAGGAAATGTGTTCATAAATTACGCATGAACTTGAGGAAGTCTGGCTTATAAACATTGATTCATAAAGAAGATACATCAGTTTATAGGCACGTGATAGAACAATGAACTGTTACTTTTCGAGGGCCTTTAAGGAGCAAAATATTTAATTAGTTTGCTTGGTGTCTACAGTGATAATTATAGATATTCTCCAAGTTTGTAATTCAAGCTTTTCTTGATGCCTGAAAACACTTCTTGACTTCAAAGTGCCCCCTTTGTCCATGAGTTCTAGGCCGACCAATTTCAGGGGTGGCACCACGGGCTGGACTGGCATGGACGTGTCTACTCCACTTTTTAAGATTTACTTTCTAAATTCTCCAACACTGGATTGAAGACATAAGGGAGGGGGTGTTTGTTTTCTTCTCTGAGATCGAACTTTTTTCATTTTGATGGCTAGCTACAGTTCTTTTCAGATCTCAGCTGACATCGAGCATGGTGTGTTGCATCATTCGTAAGTTCGGTAAATATTGAGAAACTACAATGAAGATGATCAAGATGATCTATGAAACACAGCTTTAAAGAGTTGGTTCTTAGAGTGTGGTATTTGCCTTTCTTCCTTGTTTAAGGTTTTCGACAATGATTGACTTTAAAACTTGTACCCACACTTTTTAAGCTGTAAGGGTAGTATAGTTGCTGCCCAACCTGTTACAGCTGCATCACATTTTAGCCTCAATGTCAAATAAAAGGTTGGAAAAGCTCGTTCAAATTAGCATCAATCGAGAAACGGCAGGTAAAATAGACAAAGGAAGCTCATTTATAAAGTTTAAAACCATTACTAGCTAAAAAAATTATGTTATTAGCTTTTATTTGTGTAAACCTTTGCCTATAAAATTCAATTCTTTTATTGAGGGTTTCAAAATATGTCAAACTTGGTTATCAATAATGAGGGTGATTTCTCGTACGGTGTTGCAGCTGTTTCTCACCCAGACCCCCTTTATCAGCTTCACACCTTCATTTACCACCCAACTATTTTGGGGCTGGTGCCGCCCCTAATCAACATTCGGCATTGTTTCAAAAACGTCTACTGGATTGTGTACTATTTTTCTCTCAACCCCCACGCAAATCGTTTAATAATTGTCAGGAATTTTTTAGACCGACATTTCAAAAATCACTGTCACCAACCTGCAAAGTAACAGTTTTAAAATTTCAAGCAACTTTGCCTTTCCTTATATTTCACTCTCGAAATCTCAAGAAACTTGAAAATTTATCATCTCAAAAATTTGAAAAATCATTAAACGTTGAAGAGATTTTAGCATTATCATTCAAGCCAACTGGGCTCTTAACGACTCCAAAATTACAAGCGGCGTTGTGGCCTGAAATATCAGAAGTTGTTGGTGAAATTTAGGACTAGAAATTGACGATGTCCTATACACCATGCAATTTTCAGACATAATTTAGAAAGATGGATTAAAAATAATTTTGCCAAGTTGCAAATGAAGTCGGAATAGGCTGAAAAAAAACAAGATGAAGTTTCATATCTGATTACATAACGTTGCTGTAACCACAAACTACAGATGCCACGCTTAAAATTTCTCGATCTAACTTTACACTTCTTATTTAAAATTCAACCTGAAGCGCGAACTGTAGGCTACTACAGTAGGTTGTATGCATTGGAAATATTCTTTGAGAACGCCGGAAAAGGGCTACATGTCAAACCAGAAATGTTGTATAAAGTTTCCTCTAGGCAGCCAAGATTGGTTATTGATGCTATGAAATATCAGATGATCGGTCAGAATTTATGCTCGCGAAATTTCCGATAACAGAATTTAGATTACCAACTTCCCCATTGATTGGACGAAATTTGATTCCAGTTTAATCCAAGGAATATTTTCAAAATTGAATTTGATTTATCCTATTTGGAAAGCGAATGTCAACCACTCCAGATATCCAATTAAGGCACCTCACTTCCAAGGAAGAAGTGTCGATACATAGCCTTACATTGTGCCAATTGAAACTGGTGACTGCTTCGAGGGTGCCACCGCTAAGTGAAGTTCTTTGCGGAGAGCGAGGGGTGCAATCTTGCATCTAGCGTTTGAAAAATAGATTTTGAGAAATACATAATAATAATTGAAAGATTTCTAGCTGAATAGAGATAAGAGAGAGAAAATTGTTTAATTGTTTGTTTCCACTAACTCTTCCGTCTCTTCAATAACTTCACTTTTAACTTCGCCTGCATTTGACACGGGGAGATTGCCTCCCCTGCTCCAGAGGCCTGGCTACCGGCTTTTATCACGTTGATATTATATCAGCTCTATCAATCAGTTTTCAAACCTTTCATTTTCTCTTTGCTTTCACATAGCGAGCCTTTGTTTCGATAGCCCATCTCCATAATTTTGAAGAATGCTACAGAATTGAATCAGCAAAATTCATATTTGATGTCACACAGAAACAAACTGACGCAATTCGTTCGGGTCTATTTAAGCCAGTTTCATATGTATACAACATTTGCACAAGGCAAACAACGTCTGGCTTTTTATCACAGCCAACAGTAAGAGCAAATTTTTAAAAAAATGTTCATAATAAGTTAAGGAATTAAACTCTGAATATTATTTTTCTGGAAACAAAACAATCAAAACATAAACATTATTTTTTCAAATTATTAAAGAAGTGGATTCAAAACTAACTTTGTTTAAAAATAGTTCTCGAATCTGGTTTCCGGAAAAATTGATGTTTCTTAAATTAATGAGCATATATGTTTCTGTTTTTGGTATCTTTTATTTTATTGTATTTTTTCTCCTTTCTTTTATTGTTGAACTGATAACATTTTTCTACACATAATTTGATCTTATCTTAAGACTTGTCTTAATGATGAAATTGTTTGCAATTCACTGAAATAAAATATGCATGGTGTTTAGTAGGGTAAATAACTCGATGCCTCATCCGAGCTTTTTCTATTTGGCCTAAGTTTTATATCTGTAATTAATTTAGTTATCATGTACCTTGTAATGAAAATTTTAATGGCTGCACTCTGTTCCCAATATAAGTTCCTTATCAGTTGTAAATCCTTCCAGGGTCATAACTCCAGTCACCAATTTGCCGACAAAATCAGGCGTGGCCTAAATTATATAGATTTTTGGGTGCGGCATTTTGACGCAGTTGATTTTGTTTATCAAAGAGTATGTTTTCGTCAGTCAGTCATCGCTTCCTTTTTCGTGTTGTAATTTTATTCACTTGGGTACCTGAGGGTACCTTCTTCGATTTCACTCTAAAAGTCCAATTTTGAGTAATAAGATACCCTTATCGATTCAAATTGCATGACCAGATCTTACAGGCAGGGCCACCGAAAAGTTTCGCAGGCCTTGATGACCGTGACGCAAATGTAAAAGACGAGGCCCCTTGAGAGCGGAGCGGGCAGAAATTTTTACGATCACGCCCTTAAGATTATTTTAAAATGCATTTAAGAATATTTCTTGTAGTCATTTCTTACAATCGTTGAGAAAGTTTTGCTATTTTCAGGCATGTTTTCCTACGTTTCATTGATTTCTATCTTAGAATGGAATTCATTACTTTATAAGGCCCCTACACCTCGAGGCCACCGTTTACACTGTGCCGGATAAATTTTATCCACATCAAAATTAGTTTAGATAGGCGTCGTGTTTACACTAGACTCACGCTATCCGCATGAATTTGAGAGCGGCTATCCGAACAAAATTAGTTCACCTAGGAAAGTGGATTAAATTAGTTCGGGTAGCTATGTGGTACAGTGTAAACGCTTTTATCCGGATAAATTTCATCCACATCGTATCTTGCTCGAAAGCGATTGGCTATTTCATCCTATTTTATTTTCACTGTCTCCCAATCAAGACCTTTTGCCATCTTGGCTGCCTTATTGTCGATAAATGCTCGTGTTAAAAGTGCAGTATCTTGCCAGTCCACGTAAAATTGGCATCCTTGTCAGCTTTCCCTACTTTCGTTGCTAGTTTAGTGTCATTTTGTTTCATGAACAATCTATTAAAAAAAACTAGGCCTAATTTGTATTGACAATATCTTTGGATTTGGTCTAAAAGGGAAGCAGATGATTCTGAAGAGAGAATGAAGTCTTTTTACGTTGGCGGGAATCAGTGGTGGCGCTAGGTTTCCTCCGACAAAGGGGCTAGCACTTCCGACGGAGGGGCTAATTTTTTTAGAGAACGATAGGGCTAGGGGGCGACAAGGAATTGTAAGGGTACTGGAGACCGAAGGCGAGCGTTGCGAGCCGAAAATTCGGGGGGTCCGGGGGTACTCCCCCGGGAAAATTTTGGTGGCTACACCCATTAGATTGGCTAAAAATGCTATCAAAATGGTGTAATCGTGTTTTTTACTACGTTTTTTGACATATTACTAAGGGCACGTTTGCCCCCTCCCTTGCCCCTCCTAGCAAAGGGCAGGAGGGGCGCTTGCCCCCCCGCGCCCCCCTTCTCCGGCGTCCCTGGAAATTTTTTTTGAAAGCTGCCTCTAGATAAGCTTAAAACTACTCTAAATCTTTACAACTCATCAAACGTTGCCAATTCAAGTAGGGCCTATCTTTGGAAAGTATGAATTTAAATAAAAAGCAACCAACTGAACTTAAGGAAAACTGGAACACAACGTAACTTTATAGGAACAGACCTAAGCGGTGGAATACGCACTTCTACATATCGAAAATTCAAGTCCAAGAATCAAAATTGTTTCAAATTGTTTATAAAAAAAACTAGAAGGATTTATCGTAAATAGTAATAGATGGTTTCCCTTAAAAATAGTAAAAAATAAGAAATTTGGAAACTATTAGTACTCTGGGCTTGAGTCAAGTTTCTTATAAATAAAAAAACGTGTACGTAGAAGCAAAACACTACAAATATGTATGGTTGGGATGGGGTAAAATGGCTTAGCTACTACGTAAATGAGTTTGATTGTTTTTATGGCTGAAGCCCTTTGCTAAGTGTTTTTCCTCGTATTAAAAGGACTTAAATATTAAAACGTATAACATACCACGTTCGATTTGCTCTTCGTATTGAATTTTCGAAATTTCAACTTCTTGTTCTTCGGGGTCTTCTGTTGTTCTTTCAGTTTCAAAATCATTAACCTTTCGTTTCTTTGGAAAAGTACCGCCTTTTGATTGAAAAAATGTTTTTATTTTTCTCTGCTGCGAGTCCGTTTCAACTATTGCCGTCGTAGGAGCAGTCCTTCCCATTGCAGCCAAATCTTTGTGCTTGGACTTCGTGTGGCGGGCAGCGTAATCATTGTTAAATACGTCATTACATATACTACATCTAACACTGAAACGGGTAACATTTGTTGCCATATCGCTATCGCACAAAAATATTCCGATGTTGTAGGTTGGTTATAGCAAGCAAGATTTGGACGAACTGCACTATCCATAACATAAGATCAAATTTAACAGCATGCGGAAAACACCTGGTACTGAACATCTAAACAACCAATTCAAACTTCTTATAACAGATTATTATTTACCATGAAATTGATGTGTCGATGAGTTGTTTTGGGATGAGCTTCCTGAATTCTGATAACAGTCCTTTTAGAAATTTCTATTTCCGCCAAAACTTAAAAAATTCGCTCCGACAAAAAAAATTCAAGCATAATTTATCTTCCGACGGAGGGGCTAGCCTCCTCCGACGGGGGGGCTGTAGCCCCCCCTGCCCCCCCTCTGGCGCCACCACTGGCGGGAATCTTGTTATTATTTTGTTGCCCAGAGAAGACTTCATTTTTGGCGTTTTGTGCATGATTTAGGTCATGTGACTGCAGTTATCCGGCACAGTGTAAACTGGAGGGCAAAGTGGACAAAATTTGTGCAGCACAGTGTAAACGCAAATCAATTCAAACAAGCTTTATGCGGATGCATTTTATCCGGCACAATGTAAACGGGGTCTAAGGCTATAAAAAGAGAACGTGAAGATGAAATAAAAGTTGTCCACGACTATAGTTGTTTTTGGAGGTTTTCAGGGAGGGGGCCAATTTAGTAGCTCTCTCTAGACTGTTCCACAGTTTTGGACCGCGATAAGAAAAAGCCTTTTGGCCATTTATCGTTTTTAGCAGCGGTATCTTAAGAGCAGTTTCTGATGAACGCAGAAACCGTTCTCTATCATCCGAACATTTTTCGAATAATTTTCTCAAGTAGTCTGGTGCAAGCATATTTAGAGATTTGTAAGTTAGCGTGGCTGTCTCCTTTCTTACAAGATTACTGATAGTTGACCAGCCAAGATTCTGAATTATTAGAGCAGCAGACGCATCGTATGGGCTGCTAGTTACAATTCTGGCAGCTCTATTTTAGATTTTTTCAAGATGTCAAGCTTTGATTCACTACAGTAGCCCCAAACGGAACAACAGTAGCTCAAATGGGGCTCAAAAATTCCTCTATACATTTTGAGGATGTCAGATGGAAGATATTTCTTAGAATACTTAATAAGTCCAAGGGCTCGATTAGCCTTGGTCTTGATAGTATCGATATGCTTGTCCCAGTTGAGTTCACTGTCTATCTGAACACCTAAGTATCTTGTGTTGGTGATCATTTCAATGTCCTGATCACCTATTGAAAAAGATGGTGGACACAGCCCTGGGCACAAATGAATCCAGCAATTCAAGGATAAGCGTTCAAAGATTTTCAATAGCTTTTTACCCTGCCCCAAATTTAAGGTTGAAATTAGATGGCCCTGGATAAGCCAAAAATTGTTTGCTAGGTTTTAGACTCCGGCTGCCGACAGCGAGTCATTTGAACTTTGTGAAGGACATTTGTCTTCGTGACCCTATCATGGCGCCGTCTGTACCAATTTAAATTGCGGAGACTTTTTTGGTCTTATCTTCATTTCATCCTCACTGTTTGCTAAAGCTGTTGCTTTGGCAACTTTGAAAGCAAAACTCAAGAATTTTCTAGGGGGTTATAGGAACGCTGGTTGACGATGTTCCTATATTTAATTTTGCTTTTGTTGTTGCAAACGATGTCGTTTTTATGATCTAGTTTAACGTGCAGAAAACAGGGAGCCAGCAAGAGACGATATTGCGTGACCGTTACGTCTTGATGAATTTACTGACTATTGCATGTCTTGATTTTAACTGAACACATTTAATTACAAAACTGGGCGTATACACATAAAACGAGGGGACTTGTAGGCCGAAATGGCCCATCGCCAACACAATTACGACACATACAAGTTAACATAATTACAAATTAATAATAAATCTCAGAACATAATTACAAATTAATAATAAATCTCAGAACATAAGTACAAATTAACAATAAATTTCAGAAAACAGCGAACAGCTAATACAAAGATAAACAGATAAAAAAAATGATGACGAGCTGGAAAGTTTACGTTACGAGGATATGCACGTAGAGGACTTCCAAAAAGATTCCCGTGACTCAAAGTCAGCGATATAAAATTGGCTATTGATATCAGACAATCCGTATCTTCTTGATTCATCGACCAAATAAACTTATGACAAAGGTCAAGGGATGATATTCTGGGAAATTTTGAATAAATCATAGATAACATAGAATTACTAGCAGTCTCGTAAAGGGGACAAACTAATAAAAAATGAATTTCGTCCTCCACAGCAGTTTTATTAAAAGATTGACAATACGGACATTTTCTATCAATCCTAGGAATAGGATTCTTCCCGTATCTACCTGTTTCAATCCTGAGGTTGTGAGCACTGAGACGTAGTTTTGCAAAGTTGGATCTTTTCTTTTTGCTAGGTATCAAGTCTAAGTAATGCTCAAACTTATAAACAGTTTTGAAAGATGCGTATGTACAAAGCTTTTTATTGAGAATAATTTGTTCTTTTAAATTTTCCATAATTGTTGAACTAAAATAGGAAGACACTTTTGATTTCATGATAGAGGAGTTATCGGTTGTATGTATTCTGTAAAGGGTCATCAGGGAACGGGCAATACTGACCCAATTAGAAACACCGGAATTTGCATCATTAATTAACATTTGAAGAGCTCTGTATGCATATCATATGAATACAGAGATATGCATACAGAGCCAAAAACACTGGGTCAATAAACAAAAAGGGTCCCCAAGAAATATTCGGCAGTTTTACATGGTGTCATAGGGTTCTCTTACACGAGTCACATGTTTTCGAAGAACATTGTCTCCGCAAGGTGGACAAAATATCTACGTACACTTTTCAGAATGATTCATGGGATGGTCAGTCCCAATTAATTCACAATAATAGGGGTTGACGTAACATTCATGACTAGGGAATTTTCAGAAGATAATTTTACAGACAAGGCAATTAGATATAACTGAACTGGATATCATTAAAAAATTTAAAACAATGAATTAACCATCAATCCTAATGTTGTGGACATGGTCTTGCAAAGCGAGCTGGGCCAAGGTGGCAGTTGGCCCCAAAGAATTCTTAAGGCTGAGGTTTTATATAGTGTCATAGTCTATGCGTAAACTTAAGGGGTCGCACAACATATTTAAAAAACAAAATTACAACCAACTTGTGCTTTAACAGGTTTTTTGAACCAAGCTTTACATTACTTATCACTGCCCGAATGCAATGCACAACCTTTACATGTATGTACAAGCTGCAAAAATTTATATAGATGACTCTGTCTCATATGAACTGTCATAGCTTCCACACAACCTGATACAACTATCAACCACAAAAAAATCATCTAATGTCTTTGCCAAAAACTTTTTACAAACTCTTATGTTACCTCCTTACATTTCCACTTATTTTATGATAGGAATTATATGGGCAGAGTTTTTACAATCGCGTCCTCCCGCTACGAAGAGATCAAAATAAACAAAAAATAGTCACAGAATAGGAAATAGGCAGAAGGGTAACTCTCGTCGGTTCCTTTGTTGTTTTTGAAGCCTGAGTCAACAATAGACTTCCTTAATTCCCCTTTAACCTCGATTTCATTACAGAAACTTAGCCATGACAAATTATCATTCATTAACCAGATATAAACGAATTATGATACATAACTGAATTTGTTCACTATCATGGCGCATTTCGCCTCAAATAAAGTTGTCTAATTTCATTCTTTTTTAAAATCTCCCCGACAGATACATGCTAAGCCTCGTATAAGTTAACGCAGGCGCAAGTTTTTTCAGGCTTCACCTGATAGGCACGAGTCCCCCTTCTGCCTAATTCCTATTCTGTGACATAGTTCCTTCTATGGAAACGATGACCTTATTTGAAACCCTTTTTATTATATTAGGAAAATAACCAAGATTTTAGAGATTAGGGCCAAAGAAAGGAAGTATTCAACATTTTGAAATATTTTGTAGAGTATTAGCCGTAAAGTAGAGTATTACAAATAAATATTTACAATTAGCACGAGGGGATGAAATTGCCCAATCTTCTAACATGTAAAGAGAAAACATTGGATTATAACGATGATATGGTCAGCGAAAACATGTGGATTGGGCACAAAGACTACTGTACCAAAGATATGGTCTCCCCTATGGAGCTTTTCGGCAAAACCAATTTCAGCCTTATTGGAAATGTTCCTTTTTTATTCCCAACTCCCAGCCTTCCTTATTAGTCCCGATGTCAAGACTTTATCCCAACCACTCAATGTGAGAGATTCTGTCCCTATATAAAGAGAAACCATCTAATTTTTTTGTAAAGGCAAAATTGCTTCAAAAGGTCCATTTTCCAGTGAACTTGAATCACTCATACTCAAAATGATTTTTCAATCTTCTACGACAACCATGGTGCTGTCTCCAGTGGTAAATCTGTCGAGACGTTTTGTTAAGATTAAGGACGTATTGTTGTCGATAAAAAATTGAGCAACAAATTCTAATTTTTCATATGCATAGCAATAAATGTATTTTTCGGCTCATGTATCGGATTTTATCTAGCTGCAGAGGCAATGTTTTCAGCTTTCAATTAATTTTTCAATAACTCATGAAATTGTTTCTATTTCTAAGAAGCAAGAAAAGTGATGCAAGGACGGGTCGAATAGCAAGAGAGGCTATCTTCCTTGTCGGCTCAGAGTCAGGGCACAAATTGGTTGCGCAGTGAGGTTCAATAACCGATTTATTCAGTAGAGCTTGAGTAGGGCTAGCTTTGTTTTCGAATTTTGATCCATTCATATGATTCAGGGTGCACACTTTTTATAAGAAAATAGTCTATAAGAACATTAAGGCTTTAAATCGCTGAAATTTAAGAATAGTTAAAGAATAATGCAACGCTCAAGCTTCATCAGGAATCAAATTTTTGGTTTATTTGAGTTTTGTTCAAAGCAAGAAAAATGCGAGTTTTAATAATTAAAAAATGTTGTGGCTCTGCAAAAATTAGGTATTCTAAAAAAAGTTGGGATGTGAAAAATGCTTGGGTACAAACACGTTGATGTGTCAAAACATGTTTAAAAATGTTTGGATTGATACAACGATAGCTTGCTGCGAAATATAGTGAGGACCATTAGAAACAGTTACTTCTTATCCCCCTTTTCAATTAGATGGCTTTTGGTGTCTCGTGACGTTTTGCGAGGCTCTATAAGAGGGGACAACATTATCTCATAATACATGATGATATCTTACAATTAATTCATATTTCAAATTACCAAAGTAAAGTATTTCGAAATTGTCAAATGTTCCATTCTACCCTCAAAGTAGAAAGTTTTTAGGAGATGTCAGGACACATGGGACCGACTCACATAAATAATGGACTGAGTCTTCAAAACCAAACTTTGCAGATAAAATATTGAAAATGTGTAAAGAATATGTTCAGGAAAAGCCAAAGGGCCCCGTACTAAGGTAAAAATAGGGAATTGATTCTCTTTGGAACTTTGGTGATCCTTTGGTACTTTTGAGGGGAATCTAAGGAAACTGGATGAGAAATCCATCTTTGTTTTGCTCAACTTGTTTTTGGGGAACAACTAAAGAAACTCGAAAAACATACACGTATCAAAACTGATAGTCTAAAGTCTTTTGCGTGGAGGGCACAACCTGAAAAGGGCCAGTCTTCGTCTAATTTGTTTAAAATAAGAATAACCTCGTGGGAAACATGTCTAGCCTCAGATAAAAAATATTGAAAAATGAACAATATCTGTTTGGAGATTTGAAAATTTAGAAGACAGATTTTATCAGCAAATCAATCCTGCAACTTAAATGGTTTAAAAAACTGTTGTTTAGTTGTATTAGAAAGAATTCATAGTATAAAGTTGTGGAACAATTAATGTAGATAAAAACACTATGAAGCTATCTGGTATTTTTGTCTATTTTGATGAGATAATAAGCCAAAACTATTTGCGGTAGATTCTATGCTATTGGCATTTTTACTAATCATGAAGTATGAAAAGCCGCCTCTTCTTTTAGGCGCCTCCTGTGAGAAAATGACCCAAAAAAGGTTTGAGAAATTTAAAAGAGCAACCCAGGCGTAATATGGTATCCTAACAGCTCTACATATCAAAATTCACTTGAGTCAATGCTGTTATCAAATAGATAACTCTAACACAACATTAAAAGATGTATTCAGTTATTTTGTTATTTCATATTGGGAACCAAAGTTATTTCATATTTCAAAACCAAAACATCTAAATAGTCATATTTTCTCCCCGAAAACTTTAATTACTTCATATTTCAATAACCCCTTATAGGGCCTCTTTTGCTATCGCGGCCGCGTCTTCGCGCTTAATTTCATTGCGGATTGCGGCATTTGGTTGACTTTTGCACGGTTCTGCGGCTTTTGGTCCTCCTATAATAGGCCCCCTTTATAGGCCCATCAAAACTAGGTTTATAGTTATAGGAACGTTATTATGTGGCAAGAATTGCCTTGGTTCCTATCTTGTCTGCTGTAACTTTCCACCGTTGATGCTACTTCGAATCTTATTTAACGTACAGAGAACACGGAGCCAGTGAGAGAGACAGTGTGTTGCCTGTGTAACGCTGACAGGGGCGAAACTTCACTATTTTCATTAGGGGGGTATGAAGCTTAGATGCCCGACGAAAGGGCGTGACATGCTTGATGACAGGGCGTGTCATACATGAACTTCATTTTTAGAGCACATCGCCTCAAGGGCTGGAATCATCGGGAAGCCTGGGTCTTTAGACTCAGGCTGTTTGTTTAAAGACATTTTTAGACACCCAAGCACAAAGTACGTATCTCTAAATTCACCATAACAAAATCCCTCAAGCAAAGGAAAGTTTTTTATTAGAGGTATTTTACAGGTACACCTAACATTAAAGCTCAATTTTTGTGTTTTTGCGAAGGGTGCAATACTTTCGAACTCTAAGTGTAGCTCCTTATGAATGTATGATGAAAGTTTCATACATTTGGAAAAGAAAGTATTGCTTGATTTTTCTCATCATCGTATTCCGAGGTGGTATATCCTTCATGTTTTGATTTATGATGCTTCTAAAACTGTCAGTGTTCCATGAGCTCCGAGGCAGAATGGAAAGGGGGCGGGGGCTTGTCAAGGGAAAATTTAGAAATCACAACAAAGAATTTTGGTTTGCAAATAGTAGGGGGAGGGGTATGCACAGTGTTCATTTCCTTCTCGCATCAAACACACATTACTTTCCATCTATACTTTCGCTGTCGATCAATACTTCAGACTTCATCTCAAGGCGAAAATAAACATGTGCGCGTTGAGCTCGAGACGAAAGCGCTGATCGGTGGACAAAAAAACAGAAATGTATATATGTTGCTGTTCCTAGCCTCGTTTCTGTTTTGTTTTCCCAACTGGGAGGAGATTGAAAAAAAGATGGGGGAAAAGACCATGAATTAAAAAACCAAGCTAGGGCAAAAAGTAGCAATAAAAGTGTGACATAAAGAAAATTTCCAGATTTGCCGGACAGATACACTGGCAGCAATAAATTTGCCCGACAAAATCTGCTATTTTAAAGATTGGGGGGTGCAGCACCCCCCATACCCCCCAGTAGTTTCGCCCCTGAACTCTGATGTGAACTGAACTGAACTAACTTACATACAAATTAACTAACTTAGATACAAAATAAATGTGCTGAGTAATGATGTGTTGTGATGATGTAATGATGATGCAATGGAGAAGGAAAGATCTAGACTTGAGAAGAAATCAGCATGACATAGATGTGTGAACGTGTGTACAATGGTGAAGGAAATGTCATGTGCTAGGTGATGCTATGAATGACGTAGGTGGATGTCATGGTGATGGCATGATGTAGGAATATGGCCTAATTTACAATATTAAAATCACTACATAGTGACAAAATTCACTAATAAAGAGCCAATCATGTTTTAACTGGCATTAAAATCACCACAAGAAGTCAGTACCTGAGAAAACAATCACTCCTAGTTTTTGGGGTTTGAGCCCCTGTTTCTCGGAAACGCCCCCTCATGCACTTGATCAACATTCAAATTCGTAATCTACGCCGAAAACTACATCAGAAAAAGTTGGTGTCGTAAATTCTAGCCTCTGGTCTGGACTGTCCTCTTAGCTTTGCAGCCCTGTGAATGCCTTCGGACTTTTTTATTTTGTGCAAGGTTTATGAAGTACCTCCTTCTCGTTCACTCACCACGCGCTGAAGAGGTCAGTGGCTCTCTTTTCACCTGGATCTCAACCTTTTCGCTCGAGAACAAGAGAAATAACAGCAAAATGTTGGGTGAAACTCCTGACATAGTAGAGTTTTTAAGAGGGCTGCCAGCTCCAGTGTGTCTCCTCCTGTTTTTACCCTTCGTTCTATTCACATCACAAATATCCCCCGTCTATGGCATTCAGGAGTTTCCAGTGTTCAGAATGCACCAGTATGATTTGCACGGCACAAAATACGGTGAGTATTTAAACGACTTTCTTTGGTGCCTGGAAAGCATTTTTTTGCATGTTGACATTTTTACCTCTTCAGAAATATTTAATGATGCCCATGCTAGCAATTAAACTCCAAGAAGAAGACCAGGGGAGTTACTCAGACTTTTTATATACGGGGAGGTCCATCCCCGATTATCAAAGTTTACCTAAAACAATCAAAAACAAATTTAGCAGATCCATAATTATTAGCTTAAAAGTGTCGATAAGATCCCAAAATATCAAAATACAAAATCTTGTGTTGAGCACATTAGATACCACTAGTCATATTAAATTGCTATGTTGTCTAATCAGTTTAAACCTATCTGTTCTTTTGTTCCTGTTTTTGATATTGTTACGTGTTTGTTGAACCCATCAGTATCAAAAAGGCATATTGTTAATAGCATATAATAAATCAGGTCCCAATATTATATATCTGATCACAGCGAACATTTTTACCCATATAATTATCAGATGGACCCAGGTGCAGATGGTCTTGGTGATGTTCTCACCAAGAAAGAAGGGACCATGCCCTTTCAAATGTCTGAGAAGCTTCCTTTCACAAAAAGTGGATCATATCCACTACACTCTTATTAACATAAAAAGACTTTTAAAATTTTTCAGTACTAGAAGTTTCTTAATTTTTCACAGAATTCAGCACTCAAATCAGAATCCAGAATCGAGAATTTATTTTTTCAAATTTTTTAGAATAGCAGAAAACACATCTAAGGATTTTTGCTTAGAAAAGCACAAACTGGAGTAGTATTTTCATGCATGCTCTCATCTTTTCTAATTGCACAGTGCATGTTTTCCACTTGAAATTAAGGTTTACTACTGGCTACAGTGTACCATAAAAAAGATTAAAAGCACATTAAACATTTTGACAAGGAACATTTTGTGAGTACTTTGACAAGTTGGAACAAAAGATTAATTAAGCAAGTTGGAACATTTTGTGAGTACTTTGAAATTGAATCAAATTTATTGAATTCAACAAAGAATTCTGTGGCAGAAGGACAATATTTGTTGCTAAAGAGGGTATAAGCTACATCAAATGGAGCATACTTCAGACCAAGCAAAGGCAATGAATGTTTTCAACGCCAACATGGAAGAAGAACAGAAGTGTTCATTGGAAATAAAAACATGTAAATAATAGTATTGATTGGTCTGCAACATGAAATAAAATCAGAGCCTTTTCACTAACCAATGCCAAATAAGAACAAACAATTGATAACTCTGATTGTCTTAAGAAAGGAAAAGGCTGAAAATGTTTAATCAATTGCTACCATGAGAAGCTTCAAGCATTTCTACTTTGAAAATGAAAGAAGAATACGAAAATGGCTTTGAAAAAAGCAAACATTTTACAACATACTTAAAGCTTTTTCGTCTGACACTCCTCAGAGCATAAAACGTCAGAATAGGTTCCGAAAAAACACGATGGAAAAATATATACCCAGTTGTGGATTGAAATAGGCCAATCAGAAAAACGCAAGCACAAGACCGGTATAGTTGACCAATCAGTGCCGCGAGCCTAAAGAAAAATTACCAATGGAGTCCAAGAGAGAAAACTAACTCCTTTTGTCTACACAATGGCGGCTTTTTCGTTTTTATGTAGATTGACTCCAAAACTGCTAGATGGAAGGACGACCGGGCTCTGCCAATTATCCGAAACATGTCGTCATTATAGAGTTTTGCACAATCTGGGTTGTCTAAAAGATGTTGACCAATGGCAGAATCACTTGTTTTAACAGTGTTTCTAGACCTACAAGATCGAGGAGGCTGTTCTCTTTGAGGGGCAGTTTTGTTTCGTATGTTGGAAGGAACATGCTGTTTTATTCTATCCCCCAATCTTTGGGTTGTGCGCCCTACGTAGCCAGAATCACACTGGCACGTAAATTCATAAATGACGGAACTTTTTTGTTTGGTAGGGACGCAATCCTTTTGAATGGATGGAAGGGCTCTCCTAGTGCTGTAAACAATCCGAGGATTGACAGCAAAGAAACAATTGGTTATGGCTTGCCTAATCTGACTCTCGAATTGCAAGGAAGTGTTACCAATCCATGGTAGTTTCAAATAAACTGGGCACTTTTGCGGACCAAACTTTTGAACAGCCTATTTCGATCCACAACTGGGTATATATTTTTCCATCGTGTTTTTTCGGAACCTATTCTGACGTTTTATGCTCTGAGGAGTGTCAGACGAAAAAGCTTTAAGTATGTTGTAAAATGTTTGCTTTTTTCAAAGCCATTTTCAAATTCTGTACCGCAAAAAAATTGTTCAAAGAAGAATACCTTAGAAAATCTAGGCCTTCTGTGTGTGTGTATATTTTTGAACTGAAACAAAATACGTTGCATCTGGCATATTTTTGGTGTGTCAGTGGCTAGTCATACTACTACTGTTAAACTGGTGTGTTTCAATTTATTTTTGAATTTCAGTGGCATAATTCTCAGGAAAATGTGGACAGCCAATATTTTGCCATTTAACAGACAATAACATGCAGCTTTCAAAAATTGAGGGATTTTTAAAATTCTGTAATAATACTTGTACCAATTAACTCTCTGACTCTCTGTAATTCACAAGACAAACAAGAAGTAAATGGTTTTCTTGGGTGTAAAATTGAATAATTAAACCTTGATTTTTGCAATTTCATTTTTCGAGAAAAAATGACGTTCTCACCTGAGAACGGTGAGTAAGTCTGGATGTACCCCTTTGTAAAGTAGTTCAAGTGACCCCCTGGGGAACTGCAAGCAATGATGACTTGGCCCTAGTATTATATACATGGTGGGCCAGGTGCAAGTGCAAAAAACCAGCGTGCCTGGAAGCATATGCAAGTTTTTCCAGCTGGAGAATAGGCAACATTTATAGATGAAGATATATGTAGGGGCAAATTGCTATTTTACAAATTCTTGTAAATTCCCTTTAAACTCTACTCAACGTGTTAATTCATTTAAGATTAAGTGCATCATTCTCTTTGTTCTACCTAGGATCAAGAAGTGCTTTAGTCAATCTGGAAGCAAGACCATTTTCATCAAATAACCTAGCAAGACGTTGTGCTGTTGCAAAGCTATCAGAAGTCACTATAGACAGGTTGAAATCAAAGATAAATGATGGCCTCTCGGCTCTTCTTGTACTGCTGCCAAGCAAATATCCTGACATTTCTGAAGATGACAGAATTGTGAGTATCAAAGTTGATTTCCAGCGTTTTAACATTCTGAAATTAACATTGTACAGAGTTACATCGAGATATGAGCAGGAATTGGAGTACTATGCCAAATGAAGTTGATAAGTGTATTTTTCAGGAATACCTGTCATGGACATTTTATTTATTTACACATTTCGTTTTTATTTACACAGAACATCATTCTTGTATTACTCTTTTTTCTTTTCATAGTATTATCAGCAACTAGAGATTCAGTTTCTGGAAACAGATGTGCCCATCCCTGTGTACTTTGCACATGAAAGCAAAGACTTGCTGGAACTCTATGAGAAGGTGACTGCGTCAATCACAAGCGATGCTGCCACTTCTGCATTGAAAGGTTAGTTACCACCAAGTTCTTCCAAAAGTGCTTTTACTCCTTTTGACTTCTTATTGCCAACTATTTTCTATCTCTTGGATATATACTGTTCTCCATAAAATATTTATAGCTCTCTTTCTCAATCAAGTAATGAATTGAACCTTTGGAATAACTAAATAGAACAGTAAGTGAATGTTAAATCATGTTTATTAATTCTGATTGAGAATTTATGATGGTGGAGGCAATTGATTTTTTGTACAACATTGTGTTCACAAAACTTAAAACAGATTAAATTGCAAAATTCTGGGTTTCAGATTGTTTACTGGTTTTATCAGTAACAAACTACTGAGATAATTTATTTTTGTTAGCTCTCACAACCATCGCATCGGCCAGTGCATATCATTTGGTGTCTTCAGCATCAGAGTCAAAGCAGCTTCCAGATTTTCCAATCATCAGTTTACAGGTAGGTCTTAGCGCCTCTTGGTTTCTGCTAGTCTTGTTAAATTAGTTATTTCTTGACAGCATTGTTAAAGTATATATAAAGTCTTATAAATATGAGGTCTTAATCATTTGCATCTAAATGTTGCAATCAATATTAAAGCATTTTACAAAGAGTCATTGTTAGCCTCCACTGTAAATATGCTTTAAACCATGAAAATGTTAATGCTTTCTTTAACAGTCACAGACAGTCCTGGAAATATGATATTTGGCGGTGTGCTGGTAACTTACTTCCATGAAAAGTTTAGGCATGTTATGGTGTGCGATGGCATTTGTTCCATGAAATGAAATGAAATGACCTTATGATTTTTATGAAGACCTGATAGCATTTCAAAGGCCATGTTTGTATTTGAAAGGGTGTATCACTGTTTGAAAAAGAGTTTGAGGTTTTCATACAACTAAATAATGTTTACTGAATTTTGAAGAAGTTTCTCGAAAACAAAATAATTTAACAAAAAGCATACAGATTTTTAAGCCCTGTTGCACTTACTTGGTTTTCATGTGAGAACAGATTCGAATGAATCTGATTTTGATTCTCAGCTAATCCAGTAAACCATTTTCAAATATCGTCCTATGTAGAACTGGTCAAATCATAACACCATTTGTAAGGTTGAAATGGAACCTTTGCTTGGCCAAGAAAACTTAAGCTTTTCATTTTGTGTCAAAATTTTGATGCACTCTGAAAAATTAACACTTTTTGGCAATGAATACATTAACTAGATGCAAAAATGCAAGTACATTAAAAATGTTTCGGGGAAAAAATTGAGCTGCAAAATGAAAACTGACAATTCAATTGTAAACAAAACATGAACCACATATGATTTTCTCAACTGCTGACTATATTTTAACTTGCCCTACCTTAAAGAATAAACTGTGAAATTTTGGTTTCAGTATCTTGCATAGTTTCAGAGAAAATTGTTCTTTGTTTTTCATACAATGTAAAGGATATTTTGTTTCTGCTTATAGGGAAAACTTCCTGGTCAAGGCTTAGAAGATCAACTTCCTACTATTGCCATTGTGGCTCATTATGACAGTTTGGGCATGATCCCTGTAAGTTTTTATTTTGAGGCTGTTAGTAGTTAAATCAAAATCTTCAAGAATTGATAAGAAATACCAGTTTGTACTTTATATACTTCACTATTACAGGGAAGTTATTCATTAGTCTAAGTCAGTTAAAAGTCTTACAATCATTTATTTTAAAAGACAAAAAATATTTTTGCTCAGTTTTAGCCATGTTTCTAAATTTGTTGTGAACAGCTAGAATCTATGATTGAATTAAGTTTTTCCACATGGTACCATTTATCTCATTTTCTAACACAGAAGGGTGTTAGCTTTACAACCTTTTGTTATTATAAAGTCATGCAAATGATAAAAGAAGTTTGAAATTTTAGTTTTGATTTTTCAGAAACTTGCAAATGGTCCAGATGCCAATGGTAGTGGCGCTGTGGCTTTGTTTGAGCTTGCCAGGCTGTTTTCGAAGTAAGTCCCCAGGCAAAAATTTTACTTGTCTTCTGTTAAGTATATTATTCTTTCTGTTTCTGAATTTGGTTTTATCAGATGAATGCAATTTTGGCTTTGGCTTCCTTGATAACAATTTTGGGTAAAAGCAGGGAACTGAAGAAGTGGCATACTCCATGTTTGGATGTTTTCAAGTCCCATTTCACAAAATGTCTCCTCTTTAAACAATGTGTTCTGTTGAAAACCCTCTTAATAACATGCATTTTAGAAGGCATGTTGGCCTTGCCTCTGATTGAGATTTTCCAAATGATTGGGCCAACAACCAATGATCTTTTTCTAGCTGGTTGGGTTTTGTCTCTTTGAATGTCCTTCTTATTATTGAATAGAGTTGCCATGAAATCTGTCACTTAGGCTTGTTTCTTGTTCATATTTTAGGCTGTATTCACAAAGCAGTACACATGCAAAGTATCCTTTCCTCAATTTGTTATATTTCAATTTACACGGTTTGATATTGTGGCAATTTATATTTTAAAGCTTTTTATGATATATTATAGTTATGAATGGTTGCATTTATTTGTGCATGGATCATTCGTAATGGAATTGGACCCTCTAGAATCACTTATGATTTGAGGAAAACGTCAGGCCTGGCCGTTTGAGGCGAGCGATAGCTCGCGCTCGCCTCCACGCTTCCCTCGCAACCTGAGGCGAGCTATGAATTGCTCTCCTAAACAGAACATGAAGGGAGAATCGCTCCCCTAACATTTCCATTCATTTGCCCTTTTCCTATTCAGAGAACCCTGAAAACGGGTTAATTGGCTTATTTTTGTAACAGCGATTTCTCCCGTCACTGCATTTTTTGCAATTAACTTTTTGCTTGTTGGGCGGTTTTTGTTAGGCATAAACTTCGATCTATTTGGAAAAGGATAGTTAACCGAAAGGTACGTTTGTAGCTATTAGAACCTTTCAATCTTAAGAAAACAGGAATATTTTTGGAAGGAAAGTCGAAGAAATGGGTAGTAATTGTAGATTGGGGATATAATAAGACAGCAGGTCCCTTCCAGCAATAGAAACAAAACTATTCCTCAAAGAGAACAGGGTACTCTGTCTTGCAGATCAAGAACGACAACCAAAACATGGAATTCCACTATCCAGCAGCATTTACTGAAAAACCCAGATTGGGTAAAAACTATAACCGCGACATGTTTCGCATTATTGGCAAAGCCTGATCATCGTTCCATCTATGTAGCAGTTGGTAACATTTTCAATAGGAAAGGGGCACTTATTGGAAAACCTCAACAGTCATGTCCTCGCGTTTTCTGATGGCCTATTTCGATCCAAAACTGGGTATTTTAGCGTAGAGTTTTCCTTCTATGTTCTGACGTTTTATTCTCTGAAGAGTGCTAGACGTATAATTAAGTTTGTTTCAAAATTTGTTTTTTAAAGCCATTTTCAAATTCTGTGCAACAAAAAGATTGTTTTGCAAGAGAATTGTTGTTTTTGTGTTGTGCCAGCTTTACATAAAACGGAGAGAGTCTGTTCTTTCAAATACTTCAAGTAAAGGGGGTGCCTAAGTCGCGGTTAAAGCAAATACAAATTGAAAGAAGTAAAACATAACACTCCTGACTGAGGCAATTACATTAAGGCAACCGACAGATACTAAAGGGGCTTATTGAGTCATCTGTCGATTGTCTTTAAATTACATTCTATGTGTTACTGATTTAGCTCGCCTCAGCAAATGAGGGGAGCGATTCACAGCTCACCTATAAAAATACAAACGGTTCGTAATGGAATTGGACCCTCTAGAGTCACTTATGATTTGAGGAAAACGTCCCATGTTAACTTTGCAAACAGGGCTCAACTTTGCTTAAATTGTCTATTCTTGTGTAGTTCTGTCAGTTTTTTCTAAGTTAGTTGCCGTGTGAAATCACAACTGTTACACTTGTGTCTTTAATTGTGATGTAGTTTGATTTTCTTTCTTAACTATGCCCAGATACAATTTGTTATTTTTCCTCTCCGGTGGTGGCAAGTTTAATTACCAAGGCACCAGAAGGTTTATTGATGAAAACTTAGAGTCATCAGGTTTTTAGACTGTTTGTTTTTGTAAATCTTAAAGTCCTCTTTATGCATGTCTCCTTTTGACCATCGCTTCCCTCTGTGTCTCCAACATGGTTTTTTGTTTGCATATTGGATACATAAGAGAAAAGTTTATTTATTCGTTCTAGTAAAATATTGGAATAAAATAATAGCATATGTTTCAAGGAAATATATTTCCAGCCCACTCACTGCCCAATAGGCTCCTTTTATTGTCCCACTGTTGCTGTCAGTGGACTTTTGTTTGGGACATTTTACCAAACGAAGCAATGATAGATTCAAGCACCTGATTTCTTTCTTGTCCCTTAGTTGCTTATATCGCTATCCAATACTGCAACAAAGCTTTCCCTTGTATCCTGATTGCGTATAAATCTAAACTTTTTAAACAACTGCTAATATTTCTGAAGCAATCGATTCCTTTGTTGCAGAAATCAGCCTGCTATCAGAAGTAGACTATGTCCTGTGTCTTGATTCATTGGGAGGAGGAACAAGCTTGAATTTCCATGTTTCAAAACCACCAAAGGAGGGAAGCACTGCGTATCAAGTTATGGAGGTTGGTTATATTTTGCTTATTGGCTGATCCCGTTATATTCGTTTGCAGCTATCCAGATCAGCTTTAATCATTCACGATTTCTCAAACTCGTTATTCAAACAGGCATTTCTTGTTCTTTGAAATACATGGGTATTGTACCTAAGATTTCTCTTGAAACAGTGATATGGTAAAGATAGAAATAATCCTGCCATCATTAATGTTCTGTGGTATATCGGGACTGCATGAAACAAGTAAAGCAATGTTCGAGCCTCCTTGAAACTGGTCACCAATTGATCAGTGTATTTTGCTGACTCCAAGCTTGCATAATTCTAGCGTGGGGAGCTCTTCATGAAACAGTTTTCAATTTACTTGAAAAAACTCAAAATATCTGTTACCTTATTGTTAATTTTACTAGTTCGTTTTTATTCAATGTAAAATGACAGAGGTAAGACTCAAAATAATATGTCCACGTGACTCCAGCCAACTTTAAAATGGTTCTTCAAGATGAATGAGTCTTTGTAGGTTTGCGTGTATCAAGAATAACATTATTTTCTAATCATTGTGTGAATCAAGTCTCAACTTGCGAATCTAATGCTTTGCTTTTATTTTTCCTCTAGGAAATGAAATCGGTGAGATGTTAATTGTTATTTGTTAATTTTATATTTCTATGTTTCTAAGCAAAGTAATTTCAAATAGGCATGGTGGTTTTTTACCATATATAGTTTGGATTCGTCAGATATCTGTCTTCTTTAAACACGAAAAGAAATAGATATTTAAAATGTATGGACAAAAATTGCAATGCATTACTGCTGTATGTTGCGTCACCTGTTTTTGTGTCTAGCCCTAACCTTGTGTACATTTCAAAGCCCAGTCTCCTGAAGCATTAGAATTAAGCCACCAATTTCTAAAACTCTTTCCATTTTTAATTTATTTTTAATTCAATCCTCGCTTATGTAGATTACCTTTTTTCAGCTTGTGAAAGAGATGTACCCAGAGGTGACATTTAATATGGTGCACAAGAGAATTAATCTTGCGGATGAAATGCTATCTTGGGAGCACGAGAGGTTCTCTCTAAGGCGGCTGCCAGCTGGAACCATTTCTCGTTTTGAGTCCGTAACTGATCACGATAGGAAGACTTTGTTCAGTAAGAAGTGAGTTCAGGGCTGCAATTGTTTGAAAATTTTCTTGTTAAGCATTTCTTTTCCAAGGGGAAATCTCTATAAAGCTGCAGAAGTAAATGTGGAAAGAAGTTGAAAGGTGGTTCAAACCAAACAGACCTGAAGAAGGTTTACGATAATGGAAAGTTCACGATAATGGAAAGTTTTGGATGGGTCCTCAATGAGACCTAAGCAGGGATATCATCTGAAGTTGATGAAATTCTAGTAGTTTTATGCGAACCGTAACGCTGCTCAAAAACTCACTAGGCCTTGATTACGTAATTTTCACATAAATCTCGAAACGAGGCCGGTTATCTTCAGAGTTTTGTGAAGATGGAGACCATTAATGCACGGATAATATATGCAGCTTTATTCACAGTCTCCATTTTTACTGCATATGAAACTTCAAATATTTTGAAAATAGTTGCTTGTTAAAAGGCTTTGTAATGCAATAAACATGTGTATTGCTTTTATTTTCAAATTGAAAATAGGAAGGTTTGATTCACTTAGCAATGTTTAACAAAATGAAACTGTAAGGGAAGAAAACTGCAACGAGAAGATTTGTTATTTTTTAGAGTCGATGTGAATGTTTTGCAGAGAAATGTGAAAATAGTTGGGGAGGTGTTGGCAAGGCATATATTCAATCATTCTGGCAAGGTAACCTTTTATGGCTTGTAAATACTTACCTTGTCTAAGCCTTGTAAATCTTACCTTGTCTAAGCCTTGTAAATACTTACCTTGTCTAAGCCTTGTAAATATTTACCTTGTCTAAGCCTTGTAAATCTTACCTTGTCTAAGCCTTGTAAATCCTTACCTTGTCTAAGCCTTGTAACGTAAATCCTTACCTTGTCTAAGCCTTGTAAATACTTACCTTGTCTAAGCCTTGTAACGTAAATCCTTACCTTGTCTAAGCCTTGTAAATACTTACCTTGTCTAAGCCTTGTAAATACTTACCTTACCTTAGTTCTTCCACAGTTCACTTCGATGTTGTTGATGTGGTATCTCTTTGACTAAGCAATAAAAGCACTGTCTTCCAAATCTATTCTAATAAAATATTAACAATCTTGTTCATCGTGTTCTTTCGGACCCTTACTCTGACGTTTTATACTCTGAGGAGTGTCAGACAGAAAAGCTTTAAGTAGTAATCTGTGGAATGATCTTTTTCAAAGCCATTTTCTAATGAGATACCTTGCACGGAGGACATCTAACCCTCCCCCCCCCCCCTCTCTTCCTCGCTTAGTCTCCTATCAGCACGGTTTCCAGAGGGAGACCTCAGGTGTACATGTAAAGCACCCCATATGTGAATGGAATTGAAACGTTTTTTTATCAAGATACTTCAAATACACATGATTATATTGTGGTTATGAACTCGCGTGATTGAATTCGCCAACCATCATTTAAATGGAATCAAACATGTTATTCGATGCTCCAAATTCTTTCTCCTTTTCTTTACAGCCAGCGTCAAAACATCTCGAAATCCTTGCAGGATCATTGGTAAATAGCAAGTCGTCTTTTCTTATTTCATTCAATTGATTACTTTGCTCAGCCTGTTAATGTCCCATAACTTGTGTCGGGACCTCTTCACTGTTACTTTTGGTGCAACTTTGATTTTGTGAGTTTTACCAAACGGAGCAGTGATAGAAGCATGCATGTAGTCACCACTTCTCAGTTGACGTTTTGTTGTCGTCAATTGTCCGTGACTGATGCAATATTCCCTTTTCTCCTTGCTTATTGCATTGTTTCATAATTTTCTCCTCCTCTTTACTTTAATTGTTTAATGACTTGGGAACGCCATCCAGCTTTTTCTGATTTGGTTTAATTCCCTTGTTTAGTTTTGACGTGACTTCTTCAGCTGCAGAGCTTCTTAAACTCGTAAAGCTTACCTGAATTAAACTTTTATGAACATAACAATTTCTCTTTGTGATTTTTGCGCCCTTACCCTGTGCTTAGTCTAACTTGGTCATTTGCTTTAGGAACCAGACCGGGCCATTATGTCATCTTTGCTGCACCAAATCACAAGTGAGTCAAGAAGCGCCTTTCTGGTAACAAAAGAGAGCTCTTTTCTCAAAACATCAGAAGAGGTATTACTTTCTTGTTATTGTTTGTTTATTTTTGTAAATATCTTGCATATATAAATTTTGTATAAATTTGCAAATGTTTATTTTTGTAAAAGTATATATACACACATGCGAATCCTGTAACAACCTTGAGTTCAGTGGCGGACAAGTGAAGAAATTTAAAATTGGGCAGCATGCTTTGTGGAAACATTTCCTCTTGTCAGCCTCTTCCTACTGAATGTCTTTTATTTATTTATTTATTTATTTATTTATTTATTTATTTATTTATTTATTTATTTATTTATTTATTTATTTATTTATTTATTTGTGTAAAATTCGAGGAGAGATTTGCACAACCTTTACATTAAAAGTAAAGTAATTTTGTCATTTTTCATCACTAGCAAGATTATGTATATTCTATATTTTTCAACTTACTATTTGTCCCTATTGTGATGTTTTTCCGACTTGCAAACGAATTTTCAAGGCTTGATATTGATTCATAGTCTCAATGTCTTTAGATATTATCAAGATATGTTAAAGAGGTCAAAAGAATGACCGCCCGAGCTGACAAAAAGTTTGTTCTTTTTTATCTTTTGGATTTCTAGGTTTTAACCTGACCAAATAATACCTAGTTGTATACATCATTTAGTATTTATCATCTACTTTTTGCAGGTATTGACGGCAGGGGCGGTCAAGTATTGGGGGGGCAAGCCTCTTGTTTTAATAAGATAGCGTCAAATTTCCCATTGTTTTGGAATAAAAGACCATTGTCCTCTAAAGTATTGGTGTCCAGGTGTCCGCCACTGATTGACGGATTCTGCCTTTCAGTTGGCGTAGATTCTCTGGTGCCTTGTGTAGGCCTATTCCACAAATCGACTGATAACATATTTTACACTTTCCTTGTATTGATTAATTGCCTAATGCCTTGAAATTGCAACCGCCACAGTTCTTGTTTGTTTTGAAGGGATTCCTATTCGCCTTAATTTCGTGAACCTCTTTATCCCCATACTTTGGCAATGAAGCTGGCAGGCATTGAATCTGCCGATAAGGAGGTTTTATTTCATTTCGATTATTTTAAGGCTAAAATTTAGCTTTGAAAAGAATTCAGCAAAATTTTGTCGTGACAAAGGCCTAAGGCATACCCCTGACGGAACATGGGGCTCTTTAGCAAAACGCCGGAAGCTAGCAGTTTTTTTAGAGCGATGTATGGTTAACCTTTAAATGCAAACATGCACCATAAGGAAAAGCCTGCAACAGGATGCAGAAATTTCAAAATGTCTCTTTCATTTTTAGTACCCGGAAATTCTGTCGAAATACCCAGCATCCATTTGTTTTTTCCACTCCTGATTCGCTCAAAATGTTGCATCTTTAAACTCAGTGTATTGACAAACTCTTGCTTCCCAACGTTTTTTGCGCAATCCTTTGAGTATTTGAAACCTTTTAATTTTCTCGTTGCGTACATTTGAACAGTTGGAAAGCAACATCGCTTCACTTCTCGCTCTACATCGCTCCATTTTTAATTGTTTTAGTCCACTTGGAGCTATGTGAGTTTTTGTTCCTTTTTTAGGGACCCAGAGTTCACTTTTTACGACAACTTTGAAGCAAAGATGTCCGTTTACAGGTCAGTGTCAATTATATTCCCCCACTGAACATCTTTGTGATATTCCTGTATGTTATAGGGACTATAGAAGTTGCCTCAAGGAATCCATCTTCTTTATCTCAGATTCTTACTAAATGCCTATTTCCAATTTCCTCGCGTTGTAATCAAACTCCAAGCCTTCCTATGAATACGGTGTAGTTTTTTTGAGTTTCGTTTTGGCATTCCAGTTCCTATTTTTTACTGTATTTAGGATATGTCCATTAATTTTATTATTATCTGATATAATAAACAGATGCTCATAAAGGAAATCCTTTGTCTCGTGAAGCCCACGAGATATTTCAAGTAAGGCTATAAAACAGCCACAGTTTTTATTTCTTGGTGGATTCTCTTCGCCCATGTATTTCTCCAATTTACCTCAGGGTACCCTGCTGTCCTGAAGCGTAGCGTATGTTTTAAAAAGGATTATCGCTTTTCTTATCCTGTTTGTGATGCCGTTGCCCTGTTTTTTGAAGAGGCATCTCATTGCATTCTTATATCTTCAAAATTTCGTTTTTTATTTCAAACATGACAACCTCCTCTTGTTTCCTTTTACAGTGTAAAACCGGCCCTATTCGATCTTCTGTTGGCATTGTTCATCGCAATGTACCTAGGGGTCGTCTATCTCCTAATAGAGGTGAGTTTGAGCTCCATTTTCTCTATCTTACAATGCGTTTATATTAAACAATGCGTTACAATGCTTTTTGTTAATCAAACGAATGCTACTCCTTTGAAAGAATCAGCATCTTCATTGAAGAAAGTCTATTCAACAATACATGATGTTAGTGAATAAAATACAGGGTTCCTGACGTCTTTTCTAGGTATTTGAACTTAAACTTCTGTCATGAAAAATGCTAACAGAGGCTTTCTGTATATTAACGGAATTTGAATCTGAGCTGTGTAATAAAGCTATAATCACACTTTTTAGCTTTATTATTGTTTCATATGTGTGATTTAAAATTTTTGTATTTGACTAAGGATTCAACTGACGTTAGTTGAACAGACTTCAGTATTTGGCTTTATATGGGAATCTTAAGTCTCTGAGACGAGCTACAGTCATGGACAAAATTGTAGTGAAAGATTTTAGTTTTGGAAAATTCGAGAGATTAATATAACAGAAATAGCCTTGCCCTCCGTATTCCAAAAATGAATGTAACCGTATCATCTAAGAACAAGTTAAACAGCTTCAGCATTGACAGGTGGGTCTGGGAGAAGGTATCTTTACCCGTTTTGACAAAGGTATATATAATTGGTTTTTGTCCGTGATTGTAGTAACGACGGCTTGAGACCCTAATAACCGTTGTTCCGTGGTATCAAATTTCTGTTTGAACCTGATTTCATCCAGAGCCAAAACCACGGTAAAGTAAATGACGATGCTCCTTTATAACCCTGTTTGGTTTTTAGCAAACAGGATAACCAAGCATGTCAAACACATCTTCCAAATAATCCCACATTCAACCCGAATAATCCCACATTCAAGTGTTTTTGGAAACTTTGCTTAATTGAAAACGACTGACCGTCTGGTACCTCATCCGTTTCGGTTATAAGAGATGTCCAGGCTCTCTTGTATCATTCGAAAGGGCTTTCCCTGTTATTCCTTGTTTCAATTTTCAAACACTTCGACGAACTCTCCCTTGAGAAATTGATATCCCCCTTTTGTGTACAAGAAATTGATATCCCCCTTTTGTGTACAATAAGTTGATACCCCCCGTTCCCAAAAGACGTTCAATGTTTTTTATAACCTTCTTTTCTCGTAGAATTTTCCACTTCTCCTTGAATTGTTCCCGAAGCCTGTTACTAATGGGAAATGCCACTAGACTGAAAAATCGACGAGAATCATTTCATCAAGATGCCAGAGGACGAACTGATGAAACATTAAATGTGAAGCAATTTATAGAAAAGTAAACACGAATTTGATGCAGTGCAGAGATTGATGCATGTCAGAGATTGATGCATGCCAGAGATTGATGCATGCCAGAGATTGATGCAGTGCAGAGATTAACAGCGTTGGTGCTTTGAATGCTGCTTTAATCCGGTTTTCAACATTAGGCTAATATTCTAATGATGCACCTCATGTTCTGTACAAAGTTATAAAGTATGTTTTTTGTCATCGTCATAGCAGATACTTTATATAATCGTTAACTCATTCTTTCAAGTGGTTCATCATTTTGCGAGTCAATGAGTTTTAAACATTGTATATCTGCGTTTTTCTTGTTTAACAAGCTTTTGATTTTTTCAAACGTTTTCATGAGCTTATTTCAGTGTATGCGCTGCTAAATTCCTTGTTACTTAGCTTTTTCAAAGGGCATGTGTCCCGTTAGCATTTGGCTAATACAACAAAAACGTTTCGACTAGAATTTCATTGTTTCGTGACTTTTCATTTCAGCTTCTTGTATTTTTGCTGTTGTAAAAATTCATCCTCGATTTCATGCTTTGTACTAAGCAAAAATAATAATTGTTTTTTGCATTACCCAATCATGTCCACGACACGTGCCCTTTAATTTATCTTATATTTATTTCTCAGAAAAGTGGATAACTTGGTAGTCGAGAGCAAAATGTCCCTCGAATATTTTTTCCAGTATTGTTAATTAATCATTAAAAAACCATTGCGCTGACTACAGTCCCAAGGGTCCGTGGTTCGAGTCCCTGCCATGACCAAACCTTCACCCAAAGTGGGGAGAATCGCCAGCTCTCTGTAATTGCAGGCTTATAGGAATCACGAAGCTTCTCAGTGCCCAAAAAAGTACCTTCGGATGCTAGGTGGAAATACAAATACGAATACAAATTGCTCCTTTGAAAGAAGGTACAAGAAATTCATAGAAAATACAAGATAGTATTTTCATTGTCGAAGATATTACAATGTGATTATATTTTGTTGCTTGAGCTCAATTTTTTTTCTTTGCCGGAGAAAGATTTAAGTCAAGTTAAAAAATTTGCTCCGAACCTGTCTCCTATGTCCTTGTGTGTCACGGTGTATTATAAAGAAGTAACTTTAAGATCAAAGAAATGTTCTTTAAGCTGTGAAGCTCTAAAATTTTGCAGCGTGTGGAATCATATGTTTTTGCAGTTAAATCAAACGCAACATCTCGCGAATCGTGTCTTTTTACGCGTTTGTTTTTTTCTGATTTCCCTAAAAACATGGTTGGGAATTTTATAACCAACAGGCAGTTTTTGAATGCCAAATTACAATATTCGCTAACACACCATAAGCAAGGGACATTTATCAATATTTTAGGGTACATAAAGTTACTCAATGCCTTAGCAATTTACTCGGGGGCTATTTTGGGTATTGAGGACATGCCAGCCAAAGATGTAATGTCCTTTTGTGATTTAGATATCAACACAGGTCATTATTCCCCAATAATTGGTACAAATGAACGGCTCACTTTCTGGAAACTCTCTGGATAAAATATGGCAGAACCGCTAAGCAATTTGGTGGACTCAAACTTTGTGATATGCAAGCTAGTTTTTTAAAAATGGAAAGGCAGTACACGTTATGAAAGGGGGCCTCAAACATCATAAAGCACAGTGAAAGACACGTAACACTTGATTTAAACAATTATTCAACAGAGAGAGTTAAAAAAACTCCAATTGGTAACGTTTAAGTTCATCAAAACTGTCGTCAAGACTTTCTTAACCTAAGAAAGGTATTTTGAAAAAGTTACGATGTTATCGCAACACCTTGTTCTAAAAGACTGCAATCACGTTTTACTGAGCTCAGGTGGAAAAAATATTCCTTCCTTTGTGGTAATGCTGCGACAAATGACTATATAACAATCATGCGTCATTCCAGGTAAGGCTTTCTCCCGTGAAGGCCCCAAAATGCCTGAAATTAGATATTAAAGTATTTGAAACTAATTCTGCTTTTTTGTTTGTTTAAAGCGTCTTTTCGACGGTCTTGAACACAGGCTAGCAAAGTCAAAATGACAAGGAATGATGGCTAGCTGAATGACTTGGCTTTGCTGGGTATTGAATGTGGTGTTGCTTAAAAGATTGACTTTAGTGATGTTATCGACGTTTCTGTCTTAACAAAGCTTGTTAACTGGTACTGTAAAGGATGGAAAATTGACGAGCAACAGTTTGAATAAAATATTTTTAGGAGGGGGCGGGGAGAAGGGCTCATAAGTTGACTCACTTTTATTTGCCGCGTAACACTGCATTCATACCTATTTTGTATAAACAGAACCCCAGGCCAAAGATTCGCAAAGAGGTGTTAGAGCAGTATCTTGATAAAGCCCATTTTAGCCTTCATTTTCAGAGCAAGGGCGTTGGGGAGAGTCGTGATGACTTAGCTCCAAGGCCCGTACCCCCTAGCAGTGGCGCTAGAAAACTGTGTCACAACGATACCAGTGCAAGAAAAGCTTTGGAAGGATGCAGCATTGCATCATTCGTGGACTGCAAATTTATAACCTCGCTTTCATGGCAGCATTGATCTTGTAGCAGCAGACGCAATATATAATCAAATATCATGACAACTGTTTTTCACGTTTCATGCTGGGCAAAGAATTCCAAATACCAGAGGTCCTTAAAAGACAGAATTGATCTATCTGTGAAATTGTTGAAAAGTTAGTACTCTCATTTATAATCAAGAATTTTCAAAAATTTAGCGGGTTAGCAACAAGACTTGCTTATTTTGTTACTGTCCAACCTATACTCAGGGCCCACGCTACGAATTTCAAGGTGGAGGGGCAAAGTTCTATACACTGAACTTAAATTTAGGGCTTCAAAACAGGACCTCTATGGAAATATTTTTGTTGCCAAAAAAGTAGGGGGCCATGGCCTCACCGCCACAGGTGGTACGGGCCCTAATACTCAATTTTATTTCTCAATTGTCGACTCAAATACCTGTTCAGCTTCCAAATTCAGAATTTACGCCTTGATTTGTTGCAAGCTATTCATTTTTTGCAGAATCCCTCGGCAGATGATATTGTGCATATGGTCAAAAAGCTGATGTTTTTAAAAAATTCTAGAAAAATTTTTCCCCAAGTTGGATTTTAGGCGATTTTGGATATGTTATAGAGGAAATAATTCTACGTAAAATGATGTACTTTTTGCTTTTCTACCAATTTGTTCCTGGTTCATCACTCCAACGACTGCACTACGGAAAGGTTTCAGTCAAGTTAAAAAATTTGCTCAGAACCTGTCTCCTATGTCCTTGTGTGTCACGGTGTATTATAAAGAAGTATGAAAAGATCAAAGAAATGTTCTTTAAGCTGTAAAGGTCTAAAATTTTGCAGCGTGTGGAATCATATGTTTTTTGCAGTTAAATCAATTGAATATCTCGCGAATCGTGTCTTTTTACGCGTTACGTGTAATATAGAAAGAAATCTTCAAACACGGAATAAGCAAAAACCAGTTTCCCAGAAGGTCTGAATATTTTTAAGTGTCTTTAGTTTTTGAGTATCTTTATAACTGTGCAGTTAGTTAAACCAGGGTGGTGTTTGCAATGCTGTTAAGATTACATTACAATCTACCGAAGATAAGCCTAACACTTTTGCTCAGTATTTGATTTGATTGGATTAAAGCAATAACATAGAATCATTTTTACTGCCCTTGTCATAGTTTTTAATAAAATGAATTTTTCCTCCCCTATCTAAATGTGCTGAATAACTTTTGCAATTGTAGATTTACTGCCATAACAAATGCTCAATTTTTATTTTCATTTGTCACTACCTAGCTTTTGTTGATAGCTTGCAGTACACTAAGTAGGTGTGGTTATCGAGCAGTGTCCTGGTTCTTCAACTCGTATAACCACGCCCCTCTCGACTCCTGTGCTTGCAATGCCAGGTATGTTTACTCTTAAGTGAAAGTTTGGCCATGGCAGGGACTGAAACCACAGACACTTGGACCTAACCGCCGAGTCATCCTAGCACTGACGCACTTCAGTCAACATGGCCGCCAAGAGGGGGTGCAAAAAGGATCAATTGTCCCAGGGCCACGAGGTATAGGGGCCTCGTAAAGTAATGAATTGCATCTTAAGAATGACATTAATCAGACCTTGCAAAATCTATGCCTAAAAATAACTGTAAGAAAGGTTCTGAAGCATTTTAAGCGAATCTGAAGGTCGTGGTCGCAATTTTTTTTTGCTTGCTCCACTTCCAGGGGTCTCACCTCCCGGTTTTGGCCCCAGGGCCTCAGTAACTTCTCGGCGGCCCTGTCAGCCAGACAAGCCTAACATTGAATTGAGGTCTTGCTAATAGCATAAGCCTAAGCAGTGAAGCCCACTAGCTTTCATAACTGCTATTTGCGGCAAATAATAACTAGCATAGCCAGGATGTCACCGTCGCTGGCAGCACAAGATATGGCTTTCTTTTTTAATCGTTTTCAAACTTTGCTCCAATGCTATTGGCGTGGCATTGGCGTGGCGCTGCATCAAATATATAAATCAATGACTGAAATTTGCGTTGAACATCATTCAGATTAACGAAGATAATTTCAAAACTTTCTCTTCGAGATGAAAAATGAATTCCAACCACGCTTTCAGGCAATTTGAATTGAACAATAAAAATGGACCCCTAAATCTTTTCGGCTAGTTTTTCTTGCCCCTTCGGCTTTGGCGGGTATTTTTGCACTATGAAAATGCTGGCGGAAATATCCGGCGGAGAGAAAAAATGGAATATACCCTGGGTCTCAGTCCATTTAATTGCAATTTTATATCGATCAGAACTTCTATTAAGTCAATGCAAAAGAATTATGGGAGACAGGGTGCATCGGGCCGATGCATTTTTAGGCTGCCATTCTGTCAAAGACATTTACTGACAAGATAATACCGTAGCAATGCAATGCGCTTGCGGGAAGTTAAGAGCATAAAAACGTGCCTTTAAATTCTCTATTTCATTGGATTATAATATAATAATATGCAGCGAATAAAGGGGCTCTAAATGGATGAAATGGCCCTAAACATTGTCATAGAGATTGCAATGGACCAAGGAAGTATGTGTTGGGAGATTCCTCTTGATTATACATAAAATCGAAGGCGCCGGCAATGTATTCATCAAGACTCATTTTGTTGTCTCCGTTGGTGTCGACAATTTTGAAACTCTCTTCAGCCTTCTGCTCATCGTGAATTCCCATTGCGTGGTAGTAGATCTTCCATTCAGGAAGCGAGATGACTCCATCTCCGTCTAAATCTATTGCATTAAACATCATCGTCAAATTGGCTTTGTAGTGCACCTCTGCATCTTCATTCGCTCTCGCCGATTGCATAACTTCAATCCTGCCCTTCATGAAATCCTGTTTGAAAAAAAGAAAGCTTAAAGTTGCGGCATCTGTTTGATAAATACATTCTTATTTAAGCTCTAGAGCATCTCTTGTTTCTGCGAATACAATTCTTGTATAAACAATATCGTATAGTTGCCACCCTTTATAGTTGCCACCCTTTATAGTTGTCATCTGCAACTGAAGATGTCTTATTAACTACATTATTTTTACCGGCGTTTTTTAAATGGAGGCTATTCCAGGTATTAGTATTCTCGTTTACCTTTTCTGATATTCCTTTTTATTGCCAAGCATGAATCAATTTGTTTTATCCTCTTAATATAATACTATTAAAATACCAACCCAAGATCTCACTATTGCTATCAAATTAATTCAAATCTGCTAGCCAAGCTAGGCTGGGCGCCACATAATCTCTGCTTTGAAAAATCTCTATTGGTAATGAAAACTGAACTTCTTTCAACTGAGTAATTTCAATCTTGTTGGTGGTGATGCTGTCAAAATAGGATTAGAGAAACCTTTTTTGAACTTGATTTGAAGATGGCATCGTTTTTTCATAGAATACACTCTTTTCTCACAGAACTAGAAAACTTAAATGCCCAGGGAGAGTATACTATTGTGGTTCTTCGTTCTGATTGGTTATTTGTGCATTAAACCAACGATGCATTAATATCGTGGTCATGAAAAGAGATTCTAAGAACAGTTGGGGACATTCAGTTGGGGAAGTTCAGGCTGACTGTCCTTAATTTTTTCAAAAATCTTGAAAGTTCTGGCTGTATGGTTCTTAATTTGTTCTTAATTAATACGGTGTAAAAGCTGCCATGCAATTGCAAGGACTGGATTGTCTGATAAGCAAGATTGCTGTTATCCACCTCAGCTGTTATTTTTGCCACGGGAATATTGACGTAATCATTTTGGATACACAGATTATAAAGATACTTTCTGAAATACGCCTTAGATGAATTCAAAATTCAATAGATAAAAACAAATTCTTTTCATCTGACTTCAAACAGATATGCTATCGGATGATCTCTCTCAAATACTTAGTTTACATATGTAACTAGCAAACAAACCCAGATGTACAAAACAGGTGGGTTTGAATACAATTTCCCCCGCTAGCCATATATTTGACTACGGCTCGGCAAATGCTATTTAGACTCATTATACGTGCTGCTGTGTGAGCTTAGACAACAATTGAAGTTTCGTTATGTTGCTGTTCTCGCAAGGCGGGGCAAAATAGTCTGTACATCTAGTCATGATTATGATTATCCAGTGTAATGTCGTTTAAGAGCAAACGCGAAGATAAAAATATCACAATCTACAGTAAATGAGCACTTTGAATCACCATGTCAATGCATTTGAAGAATATTTTAAATTTCGCAGCCTTAAACTTACCTCAAAACTGAGCGATTCCTCTTTCTTGAAGTTTGCATCCCACCATGATGACAGTTTTTCACTGAACGAGTTCATGGCATCGTCCGTCATTCCCCCAAACTTCTGAAACTTGCCAGCCAAGACGGGCAAATCTTCCTTGTTAATAAATTTATTTCCATCTGCATCGATACACGTGAACAATGTTTTCAGTTTTCTTTTCCAAAGGTCAGAAGGGCCACCCTGCAATTTCACGCTCACGCCTGTATCCGCTGCCATGGCTGTAATGAGATGAACTAAAGTTTGCTGTTCATGCAAAGATATCTTTTACCGATGCTGACATGAATTAATTGACCCAACAATGTGCACATACTAATTGCCGGACCAGCGCTCATCGGATTTCGTAAGATGGTGGGCCAATTATAGAGGGTAGCAAGCCGCAAAACCGGGCAAAAATCAGCCAAAAGCCGCATTTTGCCATGAAATAAAGCGCAAAAACGCAACCGCAATGGCAAAACGTGTCTTCACACAAAAAGCTAACAACTCACTTATAAGAAAAAAGGTGAATTTCGAGAAGTCACTCTTTGGCAAGTTCTTATGATTCTCAATCTGTTTCGCGCAAAAAGCGGTTGCGTTGGTCCAGACCGGTCCAAACATTCTTATGCCGCGGCCGCAATCCGCCAAAAAACAATTGCCAAGTCAGTAGGCTGTTTGGGAAACCCTGCACAGGAGCCATATTTCCCGGACTCATTTTGCTCGCGTGACTTGTTTACGGGGCTTATTTGCCTTGTTTACAGTCACGTCTTAGCAATTGCTCATTATATAGGAATTGTCATCATATGGATTTACTAAGTAATTTACCTTTGTGTTGACGCATTGTTGAGTTTTTGATATTCAGCAGTAACGAGATTTCTCTGATACGATCGTGATTATGAATTATGATTCACGAAGCAACCAGAATAAAATTAATTTCCCTCATTCCGACGCGTCTTTATTTACAAGCGCTATCTTGCACATCAAAATCATTCGTTCGATATCAAGATACGCGGAGGCGCCTGATGCCCCTCGATAGTTATCAGCTCAAACTACTAAGCACAAAAAATCAAGCAAGCTATACGGCAATGGTACAAGCGTTTGTAAAGCTGAATTCGTACTAGAAGCAGCACGTCGCAGTGCATCGCACAGGGATTTACAAAAACCGAATGTTCACATCTAGTATATCACTTTGCATTTCCTATTGAAAAATTCAATGGCAGTGATATAGACTTGATTTCGGCTATCTCACGATTTTGAAATGCAAACTAGATTCCTCCGCTGCTCCTCTTCTGTCTTCTATTTCCGCGTACGAATTTATGTGGCCTTTTGTACCCAGGGTAGATTTCCAGGTGCAGTAGGATTTTTAAGACAGAAGATCACGTCAAGAATGTATTATTTGCCTCGAAAATGTTTGATTGAAAGTAAAGTTGCAACAAATTTACCAATAAGACGTATTTGAATTCAGGCACAGTTTAAGCTTGGTTCCCACTAGGCGACTAAGTGCGTTCAAGTGCGTCCATCTCTGAATGTTCAAGTTAAACGCCAAGTGGGAATGCTCCTAGCGTTTAACTTGGAGGAGATGAACGCACTTGAACGCTCAAAAAAGTTAAACCCCAAAAAATTTTGATCTGAGCGTTTAAACATAAAAAAACCGAAAAATTCAAAGAATATTTCATTCATCAACCAACAAGTAAGATGCAAATGTAAAGCCAAAATAAGGCAATTTCAACCATAGCAATGCATGAAATTGATTTCGTGACTGTCAGCACCTTACGATCAATAAAACATTGCCAATTAAGAGATTTCTGCTAACTTGTAAATTTTGAAAAGAGTTATACAATCAGGATTACTTGAAATGACTAACGAGAGGCCATAAGCTGAAAGCATAGAACACCTACAATGTACACGTAAAAGAATTGCGAAATTCGTGTCACGAAAATGCAAGGGAACTTAAGTTGCGATCCTGTTGCGATACTTGATCGGATAGTGTGGCTAACAATGGCCTTTACATAATTTTCAAGAGAGGGTTACAACATCCTACAATTGCATAATTCATAAGTGATAAAAGAGCAAAAATTATAATTATTTTAGTGTTTAAATGCATGTCCGAGAGTCTATAGAACGCGACATTTAGACATTTTGACTTGTCTTCACACAGCTAGCTGAGTGTTTATGTTTTGCAAGTGGGAATGCCTGGGTATTTTATCTGTTATCTTTCATTAAATTAAAGGACTAGAGATGAACGCACTTGAACGCACTTAGTCACCTAGTGGGAACCAAGCTTTAGGGATCATTACAATAAAAAAATTGACTTCAGATTTTTGAAAAGTACATTTCAAGTTGACCATTTCTGAAATGGCAAGTGATCTTTCGGGCAGTATGTTATTCTTTCCAAGACTGAAATTGTAAAAAAGGTCTCAACAATTTGAGACTGGAAAATTAGATACCTATACTTACTTCAAAAATTTACGATTGAAGACACCATTAGGACCTAATTCCAAACCTGGAATAAAAGGGCCTTCAAAGCATCTTTCAAGTTCACTATATTTGCCAAAATTGCTCTTTAATTTAAGATTATATAACTCAGCTCCTCCTTAACTCAGTAGACAAATAATATGTTGACTGTAATGTTAACATTTTGCTATTGTGCTTGACATGCTCTACGCTGATGGATGGGGCACTTTCGCCGTCCACCGTCGCGGTTCGCCGTCGCTTCCTTTTCCTCAGGGCCCATGATACATCCGTTAAGCCACCGGGCAAGGCTCTTAGGTCTAGGGTCCAAATCATTTCTTTCCTTAATTCCAGGTTTTTCTTCGACACTCACTTCATCGGCAAGAACATAGGTGCTGCATCACAATGCTGTTTAATTAGGAAATCTGAGAATTCATTAGGTACGAAGCATTCTTCAATGAAACTCTGATAAGATTAAAAAGTCAATAAAGTGCGACAAATATAGTTTGCTTGGAAACAGAAAGTAATTCAAGTCTTTTATTTGATCGTGAATTATTGGTTTTTGAACTTCGATAAAACAAAACATAACACAAATATATGATCAATCCAAACCGTGGCACCTGTATGCGATTAATTGTACACAGCGATATAATTTCTTTAAGCATTTGAAAAGGTGACCGAGACCGAGAATTTTCATACACGCACCCCGTCGCTTAGGAAACTTACGAATTTTACTATTTGTCAGTAACAAGACTATATTTGCCTGCGAAAGGGTAAATCACTTGAAAGGCTAGTTAGGGAGGGAATAAAAGGAAGGGGCGGACTGGAATGTTACTTTTTTCCCGGGAAATCGAACTTCAGGGGCCCATAAAGTTTGCAATCCCAGGCTAGGTCAACCCATCCTGAAAGGTGGGCTGGCCTCAGGTCGAAGCTGTGTTAGTTTTAACAAAGTGTTGTGTAAACGCATTCATGGGGCGCATCTAGGTTAGATTCTCTAAGACGCTTGCGCAGCGACAGAAATGGCACCGAATGGAAACATAACAAAGCATGAATGGGAAGTTTTCTCATTGTAGGAAACCCGCGCTTGGAATCATAATTTTCAAGTCAGTCTATTTTATTGTGAAGCTCACAAACAATATTCACAACAACTGAAAATTTTGACAGATGAGATACTGAGGTTCTTTCCAAAGAGAAATTTAACGTGCGGGTGATGACCTATTTGTGCAATGATGAAAGTCACAATCGTGCAGTGATAAAACTTTTCATTGTCATTCTTTTTTCATTCTGTCATTCTTAAAGCTCAATACTGCAATGTTATTGAATCTGGCTTGTTTTTTATTCGAACGAAGCCCGTTTTCTGTTCGTTCAGCCATTCAGAAAGATTTCTATGCAGTTGATCATTTGACTCAGAGCAGTGACTTACCTATCCATGAATGCCTGTTTATCTCATTAATATCAGTTGCTTACCCTTTTGAAGACCAGTTGCTCATGTGCATACCTTTTTGAAAACCAGTTGCTCATGTGACTAAGAGCAGTGACTTACCTATCCATGAATGCTTATTTATTGGATCAATATCAGTTGCTTACCTTTTGAAAAGCAGTTGCTCATTTGACTAAGACCAGCAGCTTACCTATCCTAGGACGGTTGTTTGGAAACTTGAGCACACGCAAAGAATATATTATTCTCAGTGCAAATGGCAGTTTGAGAACAAAAAAACTCAGAACCAAATATTCAATTCCATATTTTAGTTACAAATCTACATTTCTTTATTTACATTTCACATAGAGAATTTTTACTTAAATTATCATAACAATATGTAAAAGGTTATACATGAAAGCTAATTTTTAAAATATTTCAGAGCATAATAATTCAGAGCATTGCCATGAACTAATTTGGCGTGTTAGTAAGCTTTAACCAATAAATAACTGCACTGCATAAACAATGCCAAATAACATCGTTTTAACAAATTAAGAGTTTGCAGAAGGATGGGAAATTTTGAAGCAATGAAAAAGAGATTACTTGCAAAATCTGAAATTCAGATCCTAACGTTTGTAGATATCACAATGGAGATTCCACAGTGAGTTTCTGCCATGGGGATTCTGCAGTGAGGATTCCGCGTTGGAAATTCCGCTGTGGCGATTCCACAGTGGACCTGAAGTTTCAATAGCTACCTTTTTCTAGCTTTAGTCTAGCTTCATTTAATAATCACATGATTTTTACACTCGTGAAGGCTAACTCTATGAAGGCTTCCGATCCAGTTTGGTGGGTACGCAAGGCAAAGTAACCTGTTACACATTTGAATTGTACGCTATAGTTATAAACCAATACAATTACAACAAAATATATGCCGTATTCGACGGAAAATTCCAAAAATGATTGCCAAAATATCTACCAAGATAATCCATGATAGGAGACTGGTGGGTGTTGCCCATGTCATACCAAGGGACACCTCCACTCTCCAAAATCGCCTGGTAGGCCCTTAACACAAAACAGTTACATAAATATGAAACAACAACAACAACAACGAGGGCGAGTCCATTCCATGCTAGTAAACGTGGTCGCTGAATATTTCAGCCAGCGGAGGTTTCTCTTTCATCAGCTGGTGTGCCTAGAAAACGTTGGAAACTCAAATGACTTTCTTGCAACATTTGAGAAATGTCGTTATAAGGGCGTGAAATTAAATACACATACAATAGAGGTTGCATTACAAAAGGGGTTATTCAATGAAGCAAGATAGATGATTTAAAAATTGATTGCGCGAATGAACAGAGCGAACAGAACAGAGCAAGCGTATTGGTGTAGAATCTCCACGTCTCAAAGTAGCTTGTATGCAGTCACAACCAATGAGACCAAATTTTGGAAAAGAGGATAGCAAACATTAAGCATAAATCTAAAATATAAAGGCAAAGAACTTAAAATGCATAGAATGTCATGTTACAATATATTAAGTGAAATTTTGTGACGTCAGCGGCTGAGGACATGACTGAAAATGTGCTATGTTGTTTGCTACAATGCAGTGCAAATCCATGCATAAGAATCTAAGTGCCCGCACGTACGCTAGAAAGGGTTTTTTGAGACACTGAAAAATGGACATTCTTTAGCATGATTCTTTAAAAGGATTTTAAATAGACTATCAAAAATAATATTAAATTCTGTCTTTTCAGTATAATATCAGCAGTGCAACGTGACGCAAGAGAAAGAGGAATTTGAAACTTAAAATCAAGACGTAGCAAATTATTGAAAAAGAAAAACGAAATCTTCTAATAGGCAACGTACAAAATTAGTTATTAAAAGTGAAGTAGGTTTTTGTTTGTGGTTTTGGGTGTGTTGCTAGGCTTAATGTCTGCAGTTGAAAAGAAGAATGGTGGTAGGTACAAGACTTGTTAGCCTTGTTAGCCCAGAGGCTAGACGGGCGCTATTGTCACCCGACTGGAGAATTTATGACATCAACTTTCTCTTATGTAGTTTTGGGCGTAGATTTCGAAATTGCATGTTGATCATGTATTGTAGGGGGCGTTTCCAAAAAAAGGGGGTGAAACCTCAAACATTTGGGGTAATTGGTTTGTCAAGCACTTGTGGTGATTTTTATGTCAGTCAAAACAGAATATTACCTATAATTTACAGAATATTACCTAATCTAAAGATCAGTGAAGTTTGTCATTATAAAACCGGTTCCTATTTTTAAGGGGGCTTGAACTTTTAACATTTCATCTTGTGGGAACAAAAAACCTACCAAATTTGCATTTTCAACCATTTTTCAGGGAGAATGCGACTAGAGTGTTTTTTACATGAATTTGCTGGACTCGAAAGGGTTCCAAATACTGAATACTATTTTCCCACAAAGAAAGAAAAAAATGAGCTTAAACATATTATTCTTCACCATTTTCTTCATCAAGGAAAGTCAGTTTATGATGTCATTTGTCTTAACACTTTTTTAGGCCTGTATCGTAAAATGATCCATCTTCGAGCTACACTCATTTCATTAGAACCAGTAAAGTGAAGTTCGACTGGCTGTTCTCGAATTGTTCTTAATTTGTCTGCTAGACTATTTTCAATGAATTCTTGATTGCAAATGCACCACACAGCCTATTGGAACTGATGAGTGTGAACGACAGACTGACGCGACATGACGCCTTTCACGCGCGATTCGGACGCGGAGGGTGCGCTAAATGCTTTGTAAAAACAACAAACCTTTTTGAATTGGAACCTGATTTTGTCGAAGTTCCTCTGACAGTGGACTGATCGTGCCGTGTTGGTGAGATCAAATGGTTCTAGAGAATAGGAAGTGAGATCAGTCATCGTACGAAATTGTCATTGTATGACGTCATCAGATACAAAAGCATAACTTCATTTCAAAAACTTTTGTTTGTAAAATGCCTTTTCTTCTGGCTAAATAAAGATACCTACAAGACAGCCTAAAGAAAATATTGTCCTTCAAACTAGTGCGATGACATACACATCATTAAGGCGAAAGAGTTTTGTAATAGCATATGCAGAAAAGACAGCACTTCAACGGGAGATATTATTTTGGCCTAACAAGACATCACTTTATGAAGGGGCGCTTAAAACTAAGGGGTTAGCTGTTACTAGCATTTTAACGAAGGTTCAGTTATTTGTAAGCCATATGAAGAGAAAATAGCAAACGAAGGCGACCATTCATCCACTGCAAAGCTTGAATAAATTAAATAGCTGATTTATCCGATTGTTTGATAATCTCACAGGCATCTAAGTAGAAGTTGCGAAATTCGGCTGTCTCATTAAGCTGTGTTTTTTATATTTTCTAACAGGAGTGTCGCATCAAAAAAGGTCTGCAAGCATGATTACCTTCGATAAAGATTGGCTTTTCCCTCGCGCCTGGACTCAGTGCCTTCGGTGTAGCCCTGCCGAGCCGGACGCTCACTGCCAGGAAATCCCACCTGCCGATCAAACACAGCAAAATAAACACAGAATGAAATATGATCAAAAACCAAGAGTAAACAAAAGGTAAACAAAATCAAATACATTGCCCCGCCAAAGTAACAAACTTTTTTCAGTGAGAAATATTTAAATGGCTGAAAGGTGATGTCCCGGGGATGCAAAAATGTACACTTCTCATTTGCATCATGATTTTCCTAAATTTACCCCCACAAGAGTTCCAATCACAGGGAAAGCCTCCCAGTCACGGGGAAAGCCTCCCAATCACGGAGCAAAGCCTCTCAACCACGGAGCAAAGCCTCTCAACCACGGAGCAAAGCCTCTCAACCACGGAGCAAAGCCTGCCAACCATACTGTAGCTGCGTCTTGCTTTAAAGAAACCAAAGTCCTTTATAATTCAGATGAAACGCTGGTAACCCATATAGTGTCTTCTGCTATAAAAATGAAACTTAATCTCAGCCTAGAACTAAAATATCAGTAGACTGCGAAAGAAAGCGACACGATATAAATTGATCAAAGATGAAAATACAAGATGAAATCGTTACCTGAAGTTGTTTGCATAATAGTCGAGGAATCCTTCAAAAAGTTCTCCTACTGTTTGTTTATTGGCCGATCTGCAAAACATCGAATGTAACAAACCAATAAGAAATAAGTATGCATGCTAAACTAAAATTGATATATTTTAAACATTTTCGTGTGTATGATGACCACAACTGACGCTAGAGGGGGGGGGGGGGGGGTGGTGACGACAAAGAGATCTGGGCCAATTTGACGGTCGACTAGTGAAATATTGAAGCCATTACTGTTTAAAATATGCATTTATCCTGCTTTAGAGCAAAACCTGAATACAGCAATCTCCTTTGGGGGACAAATTGTTTGTTCAAAGAGGTTGTTTCACGTGAAGATGGCAATAACACACGAAAAGATGCTGAATATGAAAGACAAAACAATTACCGAATACGCCTTTGGTACCGCAATAATTGAGAATAGCACAAAATGGCGGAAACATGTCATATCATACTAAAGCACTGTTCATCCGACACTTGTCAGGGTATAAACATTGGATAGTGGCCAAAAGTAAACAGAAAACCACTTTGATATGACATTGTTCATTTTCCTGTGCCTTTTACAAATATGTTCTTGAGAAGTTCTTGGTTGAAAAGCTCATTTGGAATGAGACATCTTGAAGCTGTTTCGCACTGGAGTTCAGTAAACAGAAAAGTACTTTATGAGGAGTATGGATGGTAACTGGTCCACGTATTACTAGCCTACGTTGAAAATGCGGCAGAAAATCAAGAGCTCGCCTTGGAATGACGACAGAGTTTCAGAAAAACTTGAAAAGCACGAGGTACAAACCTGTTGCAAGGAATCATGTCAGCAGGTTCAAACATCGGTAGATAGTCGAGGTTCAGGTCTTGTCTGAAATAGTCCTGGGAATTCAATAACGAGGGTCATATAACGAAGAAGCCAATCGACAATAGCACGGGTAGCCTGTTTTTGTTCTTGAGACCTTTCATTGAAGTCACAGAAGGAAAAGGTTAACGGAAGAAAGCCTTTTCTAATTGGATGCGTAATATAGGCCTAGAAAGAAGGGACCTTAACTTGACGAGTATGAGGCGTTCGCTTTTTTGAAGAAATTCTATTCTAAATAGAATCCATGAGATCTAAACAGGAATGTAATAAATAAATTCAGTAATAAATTGCCACCTTTCTATAACGTGGACTTTGTACAACATCAAAATATTCAGTACAATTGACGATACTGATTTACTGAAACGTTCTTTGAACTAATTTCAATCTTAGTCTGTAGGAAGTCTGTTTAACAACTGGGCTAAGTTATCCATATAGAAACAACAACAACAACAACAACAGCGACAACTACAACAACAAAAGCAAAAGGGATAACAACATCTTCCTACAACAAATTTAGAAAAACGAAAATTTAGAGCACTTACAGGATACTGCTGTTGAAGGGAGGGGATGACAGGGATCTTTGTGCCAGCTGCAAGCAAAACAAAACACGTATTTTACGTCACAGATAAACTTCGCATTAAAAAGTTTAACTGTTTCTCAAATACGAGAAAGATGTGGGGACAAATGGCAGAACGTCGCGTTAGTAGGGCCATGAATCACAAGTCATGGCTCAAAGTGTTGAGATGAGCTACTTGTTTGAAGCATCTAAACTTGTTAAAACGATTCAAAGTGAAGCCTCACTAAAAAAGACGCACGTGAGGCCAACCTTACTAGCCGCTTTCTGATGGGTACCTGACCGTTGGAAAATTTTTTGGAACAAATTGATTTCCGGTGTCCGTCATTAACAGAAATCAGAAAACAGCGACTCCACAAGAATATTTTGGCATTTGTTACTTATTTACTTATGCTTCCAGAGAAAACGGGGAAAATTATTCCACTCTTTGATAGGCGTAAAATAGAAGGAGTTAGATCGAGTTTTTACCGTATGATAGATGTGTGATCTCGATCCTTACAAAGGCATTTCTTCTTATGAAATTATAAGCCTCTGTAATACGGAGCTGACTAAATGGAACGATTAAAAACTCAGGAAGGCCATGATGCGAGGTATTAGATGATGCAATTGATATCTAAACGTCTACCTACCAGAAAGTGAAATCACCATGGGAATAAGCAAGTAACTAGACATGATCCCCTAGCGCGCGTTGTTAATTTCAGGCAGATTTGCACCTCTTTTTCGATCAACATCTGCAGGTGGATTTGCTTGCCGACCAAAAGAAACTAGCAACTAGAAGGCTACCTTGCAAATAAGGAATCACCATGGGAACATTATTGCAAATAGACAAGGTCCCCTAGCGCGCGTTGTTAATTTCTTGCAGATCTGTGCATCACTTTACGACCACTATGAACGGGCAAACTCATTTTTCGGCTGATAATAAATTGAAATCTAGATAGCTACCTTGCAAATAATGAATCACCATGAGAACAAGCGAGTAGCTAGACAGAGTCCCCTGGTGGGCGTTGTTAATTCCTTGTAGATTTGCCCATCTTTTTACGACCACTATTAAAGGGCGAACCCGCTTGTCCACTAAAAAACAACGACATAAAACATTAGTTTTAAGAACATAATGAAACCACAGTTACAATGTAATTAAAAATGGATCAGTTTTGGATTTATTATAAACAGCTTTTCCTTGGAAACTGGCTTGGGGATATTGCATCAAGTTTTACCTAAAGCTGTCTCTGTAGTTTAAGGTATATCCTTCAGATCTTTCGAAAATATAGAACAAATAAGAGCATTTTGGCAACGAGAAACTAAAGTAAGGTACAAAAAGTAAATAACAAAATAGTTTCAATGAAGTTTAAAGTTCACTCGTTTACTTATCTCACAACGTACCTCGGGAATACGTTCGGAGAAGATGCGTGTTTCGAATTCCCTGCAAGTGAAAAAGAAATAACTGTGAAGAGAATGGCAAACATAATGATGGATGGCAGAATAACAAGATGGATGGCAGTAATTCCACAGAAGCCTGGTTGCTTTTGGTTGCATATTGGCGGATCCTCATTTCAAAATGGTCTTAAAATCGTTAACAAACGCTATGAATAACAGAGTCGAATACAGATGAAACTAAAAATTGAATATAATTCGTGCAAAGAATTCATCTTTGTCAATCTAGAATCGGTCAGTCCGTGTGATAAGGAACCGCAATATCGAAATTCACGAGCACTGTTTATGGATTTATTAGTAAACACAGCCCGTGTTTTGGTTTGTAAACACAATTTAGGCCTTTGTAGAACAGATCTTTCTTGGAAGATCCCATGAAAAAACCTGAAACATAGCAGACTAAAATACTTTTCGTCCTTTCCAGGTCCAGATCGAAAGTAATGATCTAGACTTGAAACATGACGTCTTTGACTGGCTCCTTGTTTTTTGCCTAATCGGCGACAGCTAAGCTTTCATTATTTCAAAGATCAAAGAGAGAAAAAGAAATTTTTCTTCCTACACAAGCCGGGATATTCTGCAAAAATGTAGTAAAATTCCTAAACAATTAAAATTAAAACAATTTCGCTTGTTCGATGATTTTACGAGTAAAATACGTTTTGTGCTTTCTAGATTGTTGAGGAAAAGTTGACCAATGGCCGAATAACCTTTTTCTTTAGGCATTCTGATTTTCGCAAAAGGACGTTTTAGAAAGGCTACAAACATTTTTCTTTACGTGTTTGATGGCATGCAAAGATTTGGTTTTGACATTTTATGTAAGTAATTTTCTAAAAGCCTTGATCGCGTATTCCAAAGCTCAAGTTTTTAAAATGCCTTTTGGGCATCAAGCTTTTTCGTTCATATGAACAAAAACAATAATAATGGACCAAACACTGAGCCTTGAAAAACTCCCGTATAGACTGAAAATAGGATCTCGAAAAGGCAAACCAGACTGGCTCTCTACCTGTCATACCATAACTTGGGAGTTTATTCATAAACACAAACTGACATTTCGATCTTGAACCTATTTGAGCTTCTGAACCTGTCAACTGGCTTTCTAGTGCAATCAGTTTAGTTGGAATTTTATGGAAGAAGCCAAGTTAATAATTGACATGATAGCGACCATCAAAAGCTGCCAGTGAACAATCTGTTTTAGAACTTTCACAAGTGAAGAGAGAAAAAGATTTTCAAATTTTGTGTTGCTTAAGCTCTTCAGCTCATCATATATTTCCATATTCATGACATGCCCAAATTTGAAATTCACACATCCCAACGAAAGATTTAGTCAAAACCTGTTGAAATAGCGATTCACATCGATTTTGGAATACAATGGGTATAAATTTTTCTGAGAGCTTAAAACATTTAAAGAGTAGAAAGAAAAGCGGGAATTATACTCACAACTGAATTGTTAATGTTTATATCACATTCACAAGCACTGAAAAGAAAGGAACGCGAGGGTGAGAAATGGATTAATTGCGGAAGAATAAAAACTAAACAGGGAGACTTGTTATTTACAACGAGGAAGAAGTCCAGGAAAACTGGATCAAATATCAAATCGAATTGATGAATCGAAGCTAATTCAATGCACAAATTCAATATTATTTAAGACTGGTTTTCGTGTAACGTATTTCGACGCATTTTATCGCAATTCAGGTTCCACGATTTTCACGTTATATTAAAACCGAAAAACGTAATTCATCTTAATTCATCGTAATTCAACGTATTTTGGCGGGAGAAACAAAATTGTTTGATTTCTTCCGATGAATTACGTTCTACTAGGATTATTTACGATAGGTGGTTTTCATAAAATTTGGTTGGTTTTCATATAACGAAGTAATCTTAATTTATCGTAGACTCTGCAATGCGATGAAATACGGTGAAATATGTTATATGAAAACCAGCCTTTATCGAATGTAGATATTTCAAAATTACATCAAATGTACCTCACAGAATCTTTGAACTTTAAAATTGGAACCTTTGCTCTAATAACTTGAAGCTCTCTTATATATGCTGTGAATGAAGAAAATCACAATTTATTTATAACAAACTAGATTTTTCATTTACTTTGTTTTCGAATTGCTTACATTAGAATTTGTAGCATGATATAATGAATATATATATAAAGTAATTACATACGGAAGTGTTTTAATAATCTATGTAGTGTTCTAAGGTAGTGAACGGCTTCAAATCTCTGGTCGACCTGCAAAAAGATGGAAGAAAGTTTAAGTTGCGACAATTACTTGGGTCAAATGTTAGGAGATAAAATTAAAAATGAGGCTCGGATGAACCATTATTCATCTCTAAAGTCAGAAAAACTAGAGGAAATAAAAACGAACTTATTGATCAGTAGCCGATAAATGTGTTTGGAGGAATTCCAAGTCGGAAAGGGCATTGGGCCTCAATCTCAAAGATTCCCTTAACGTTTTACACTTTGATTTATTATTTGACTCAAACAGCATTGGCCAAAAACTAAACTCACTATTCCAATTGCCCGCTAATTACATGAATTTAAGAGCATCACTAAACACCGATCTAGGGTCAAAGCAATATTAAATAGATGTAATAAACAAACGATTGGAATTATGGGTAAGATCTAGTGCTGTTAGAGTCAATAGTTTAATCAAAGTTGAAAGAAGAGAATCTATGCGATTGAAGTTCAAAGAGTCTTGTCTTTTGATGTCGCACTTGACATGGAATGCCACGATTGCAGCTTAATGCTTGGGTTACTTGTTCCTAACAGTGTCTTTACGGAGTTGATAAAGAAAATTACCAAGCTTAGACTCTTGGCTGGATACGTTGCATTTCCATTAAAATGCAAACTACGATATACTAAATAAATTTAGAGCCTGGCAACCTATTAGTAGCCTGTAGTACGATGGCCTATTTAAAAAAAACCTGACTTTTATAAATGCTAAAACATGAAAAATGACTTGGGGTTAATTTACCATTAACAAGCCAAAATCAGAGTTTTGATAACAAACTTACGTGTCTCCAATGAGTCAACATCAAACAAAAATCTGCATCACTTGATTGGGAGGCAAAACCATTGCAAGACGAGCCAACCAGATGAAGGCTTGCACCTGACAAAAAACAAAACCAGATGAATAAATGACTAATTGGCAGATTTAAAATGGATTTCATATCTAACTTTGAGAAAGAATATGACATTACCCAGCACCCTCAAACAGCTTGCTAGGCACTGAAATACTGGAACATTTTTTGCAAATTTATCTCTTTTGTGCCGGGTCCTCCAACAAAGCAAAAATGGAAGAAAATAAATAACTGCTATTCTATAGAAGAAAATAAATACAGAATTTCTGTAAAAACTCAAACTGCTCTTATAAATATAAGTCCCATGACGAAGTTTTTATATCACATATTTCTTTCACTCCTTAATCATTATTCACATTTTGTTCTTAACTTTGAGATATCTATAACAAAACTTAACTTAAAGGATTTATTAGAAAGTCTCCCTCTCTGTTTCTATTCCTTGTGCAAAATATTCAATGGGTAAATGACATGTCATAATTGATATGCATCATTAAAACAAATGTTTTCCCAAATGCTTGCCAACATGGACAATTTACGGTACCTAGCTTAAAAGTAACTTTAAGTTTATTGAGAAAAAAGTTCTACCTAAAGAAACGGAAACCTGAGATCTCATCAGTTCACATTGGAGTCTGTGAGAGATTAAGCTGCTCTTGAAAATGTTTATGACATAAACATCATGTCATATGTCTCATTGTCGTAGTAATGCTTTGTTCACCAGGGGAGGACAGATTTCATGAGATCATTTCTTTTGCTATGAAAATTTGAATTCATGATGAGATATTACTAATAATTTTGGCTTATTCAAACCCTAACTGATAGCCAAATGAAACTGCCATTCCTGCAAACCGTTAAACCTCAAATGATTGCAATTTATTCTTCAACCATATTGCAATATTTCTCTGAGGATTTCTTTCCTTTTTGCTTTTTACTCTAAATTCTTGTAGTGCCTGTTCCAAAAGGCAGCCATGATGTTAGAAAGACTGACCATCTAGTCATAACATAACCACAATAACCAAATTGATTAGTTTAATTATTAAATAGCTTTGAAAAAAGCAAACATTTAGTAAACTAAAGCTTTTCGTCTGACACTCTTCAGAGTTTAAAACGTCAGAACATAGATCGAAAACTCTACGCTAAGAAATATATATCTATCTACATAAGCACGAAAAAACCGCTACTGTGTAGACAAAAGGAGTTCGTTTTCACCTTAGGACTCCATTGGTAACATTCTAATAGGCAAGCGGAACTGATTGGTCAACCTTTACAGTCATGTGCTCGTGTTTCTGATTGGCCTATTTCGATCCACAACTGGGTATATATATTTCTTAGCGTAGAGTTTTCGATCTATGTTCTGACGTTTTAAACTCTGAAGAGTGTCAGATGAAAAGCTTTAGTTTACTGAATGTTTGCTTTTTTCAAAGCTATTTACAAGTTTTGTACCACCAAAAGATAGTTTAATTATTCTAGAAAAGAACCTTCTTTGCAGAGATTGACATCAACAATTTGTAAATACCTGGAAACTCTCTTCTAAATATTCCTAAGAGCGTGGAACGCAGTCTCAGCTTTTTCTCTAGAAGCTCCTGAGTTTGCTCACATGCAGCTGAATATTGCATCATTTCATTTGATAACTGGATTCAAGAGAAAACAAAACATGTTATTTATTTATAAAACTCAAATGGTATGACAAACAAAAACATAGAAAATAGCCAAACTGATAGTATAGATGGATGTAGTTACAAAGAGAGATAATAGAAAATCACACGAAACATTAACTTTAACGCGATCCAAGCCATAAGGAGAAAATACATGCCATAAGGAGAAAGAAAACACAGACCAATCAAAATCAAACAAGTTTAATCACAATCGGTACAAAAAAGCAGCTTCTACCTGCTAAGCCAATCAGAGGTCTGAATTTTCCCAAAAAATCACATGACAGTGACATATGACACATTAACCTTGTATCTAATATATTTGATTGTAAATAAATTCACCATGGATCTATTTAGCAAAACCTGACAAAATTACTTGTTACAGCAGTGCTACAGTGTATGGTTATGATGTTTCAGTTTATTAGAGAGACAGTACGCCTTTAATAGTTGTTAGGCTGTGAGTCTCCCCAGCCTCATTAAAGGTACATTGTATCAGCCGACATTTCATTGTTTTTGTTCTTTAGCAGTAGAGTGGTAAAGAGATAATCTCACATGTTCTGTAACATGGTCAGAGATGCAGAATGCAACTATACTTACTCCGGAGCCTTGCTTTTATGATATCATAGATAGCATTATGAAATCAATGATAGAACATTATACTCCATAGCAGACTTGATTAACTTAAAAAAGGCTGTAGTGACCATCTTGGTTGAATATTATCAATTTATTGACTGTATCATAATCATTAACACCTTCCATTGTCTACATATCCACAGAAACATAACCAACAACACTTTTGTAGCGTCCCCTCATTTTATGTGTATAGGCCCTGTACATAGTAGTCATTCAGTAAATTCATCAAGAAGCAACGGTCATGTAACATCATCGCTTGCTGGCCCGTGTAATCTGCACGTTTAAACAAGACATAAAAACGACAGCACATCCATAAAAGAACTTGCAACGGAATTGATATAGGAACCAATCAATACTAACACAGGTTCCTATAAGACAGGAAGTGTAAATTGGTAAAGACATGAACTTTAATATATCATAAGCCTGTCTGTATCATGAGCCTTTTCAAAAATTCTACATAAAACAGCCTGGATAAATGGGGACTTAATTGTTTTTTTTCATGGCTAGTGGGACGATGAAATGTGAATGTTATAAAATAATAATCTATTTCTTAGATATTGTGTAATAATTATTACGACTGCAGATGAGCAGAGAACGAGATGCACAAACCGTGTCAAAATATGACATCTTTGGGTCAATGTCTGCTGGAATGACATTGGCTGGGCCTTTCTTTTTCTTGTTATCAGGTTCATCATTGACAATTATAAGTCCATTTGGCTGTGCTGATGAGTAACTTCTCCTTTTTCTATTTATTGATGATGAATTTTGTCCATGAGAATGTGACTTGCTATGACTTGAATGTGGTGTGAAATTTGGATTAAAGTTCATGCTAGGAAGAGAATGAACGCGATTTCTAAAGTCATTTCTTCCTCCATTATGGTCCACAGGAAACACAGGTGTCAAAGGGATAAATAATTCTGCATTTGGCAGTCTTCTACTGTTTGCTTGCATTGTCATTCTGAATCTAGTCTATGACAATCATTCAAGTGTCTTCCAAAATCCTGTTCCTTCTCAATCAGTTCCTATAAAAAATTGATAAATGATTTGAGAAAAGAAGGTCAGAGTTAGTCCATGGTTTTGTCTTATTAAACAGAAATTAAATATGAAATGGAGTGCTTTATTTTGAAGCTTCTTGTTGACATCTCAGGTGTTGTTTTTATCTGTCATTGTGATTTAAATTATCATCAACCTCAACAAATCATGTGCGCACATATGACATGATGTCAGGCCTTGCCGTTTGTATTTTTATAGGTGAGCTGTGAATCGCTCCCCTCACTTGCTGAGGCGAGCTAAATCAGTAATACATAGAATGTACTTCAAAGAAAATCGACAGATGACTTAATAGGCCCCTTTAGTATCTGACGGTTGCCTTAATGTAATAGCCTCAGTCAGGAGTGTGATGTTTTACTTCTTTCAATTTTTATTTGCTTTAACCGTGACTTAGGCACCCCCTTTACTTGAACATAGATGGAAAACTCTACGCTAAAATACCCAGTTTTGGATCGAAATAGGTCAATCAGAAAACACACGCACATGACTGTTGAGGTTGTCCAAAAATCAAAGAAATAAATAATCAAATTTTTCCTTGCATACTTGGATTGGGTTTCCCAAAGGTTTAATAAGAAGATTGTGCCTGTGAGCTTTCAACTTGTCTTGGGAAGCGATTGCTATAAGTACATATGTCACTTCATGCTCAATAAATAATTATATTTTCAGAGTTGATGTTATCGATTGTATCTCACTATCTACAGAACTTTCTCAAAAATGGACTCCAGATTTGAAATTTGCTTATACAGAAAGCTTCATGTTAATTAGACTGTTCAGTCATGTTAATTTGAATATTTAGATGCTACTTTAGATTTGAATGGAATTTGCTGCTATAGTGAATATTATTTATTGAAATATATAGGATTAAGTTATTTTAAAAATGGGAATAATTCACTGCCTGACAGTCAAAACAACATGCAATTTGTGGCACAAACTAACTTTAACATGAATATTCCAATTATATGATCCATTTTTGGCAAATATGAAGATAAAAAATTACCTGGAACAGACAATAATGGTAATGCTGATGGCATACTTCAACAAAACATTGTAGCCTTGTTTAATAATGTTGTTATTGAAAATTTTCTCCCTAAGAGATGCTTTACTCGTCGAATGAATACATTGTTGGTACTAAACCTACTTGTCAGAAATAGCTTAAAGGAAGTTTGAAGACGTCTCCTTAAGACCCATACTTACATAATAGCCTGGAGGTTGAAAGCACATCAAAACGTTTTGACCCATGGGCATTGCTTTCCAAAGAATCGCACATGCTAAATACATTGAAATTGAACGATGAAAAAAATTGCATAAAACAAACATTATGGTGCTTTGTTATTTCCCACAAAGTATTCATTTTGAATCAATTTTACTCACAGTCCTCAGGCTGTTTCACAACTACTCGCGGTTTTGAAGCCCCCTCTCGCCACAACCTTACCATGCATGTACAGTTTCTTAAGGCCTCCAGACTAATATATCGTATAATTAGATATACTCACATTAATATCGAGTTTGCCCACAGTTTTTGCCAAAAAGGGCCAACACTCCGGCACCAATATGTCACGCCGCAATTTTCTTGTGCTTTTCAAGTGGCAATAATTTACCGAATAATTCTTGAATTGAATTGTATTTTACGCTGCGTAGGAATAGAGAAGCGAAGGAGCGTGCCCCCTTCTTGAAAAGCAATCCTAAAATTCTTCGTCCCCACTGAATTGAATGAAGTTACCCCTGTTTAACCCCAACTGGCTGGATTGGACGAGGATTCGCTCTGTCATTCCTTCATTTTAGGAATTTCTGTACGTGGAGCTTCATCGAATAAGGATGGTTCAACCGCGACGTAACACTCGGAAGGGGAGGGAGATGGTTGATTTTGTTATGAAACGTTGAGGGGAGCTGAAGTGATCCTGTTAGGTAAAGCTGGCAAGTTTAGCATAACACATTTCATTGCAATGATCCCTTTTTGCAAGAAGTTATACGCACATGCGCACATTTATGCAATTTTTCTTTAAAGTTAAAAGAAAACATTGCATTGCAAAAAAAGTTCAATTCGAGTTTTTTCGAATGATAATTTTGGCCTTGAATTGAACGATGTTCACCGAAGAAAAAAGACAGAAGTGTTCTTGCATATTTAATTCATTTTAAAACAGTTCAAAGCATGGCAGAATCGGCTAGCTCGAAGGATTCTAAAGCCTGAGTTGAAACTCATGAAGAAGCTCATCCAAAGAAGGATAAGAATGCAGCTCAAATCAATGTAGAAAAGTTTGGAAAAAGATCAAGGCAGATTTTCTTACAGCCAATTAACGCCAATTAACTGGCAGAATAAGTGAAGAGGCAATCAAACGAATGGAAAACCTTTTTTATTTACTAAAAATGTCAAGTGTCTGATTTTTGGTAGAAAACCATTAAGAAGAAAACATCAAAAACAAGAAAGAAATTTCGGGGAAGGGGCTGAATTTTGTTACGTAAAGGATGGAAGGGGGGTTAAAAGTTATGTTATGTCCCGTTACAAGGTGGGATGGGGTCAACATTTCGCCAAAAAGTGCGCGTTGAAGGATCTCAACGGCCTTGTTTGAATTTCTCTGCTGCCGCGTGGCCGCGTTACGATGTCCTTCGCCTTGAAAAACACATGCAAGTGGTTACGTTGAAATTTGCTATAAAAAGCGTATTTCTGAAGTTTCATGTTATGCATCTCCACGTTAGTGTTTGCTACTGGCAGTTTAAAAACTTTGAATATTTCCTTTTTCAAAAAATGGAGCGAATGCAAGGACTTATGTAACAAACCTGTCATTTTAAATTGTTTAATTTTTCAAGAGCATCACTGCGAAGGAAACATTTCAAAACTGGGGAAGTATTCACAAAATGGTCCTCTGCGTCTATAGTTTGGAAAATATGCAAGTTGATTACATGGCGAAAAGACGTTTTGGGACTGTTTGGCAAATGGGACTGTTTTGTGAAACAGGAAATTTCGTTGCAGCATGTGACATAATGCAAAGATGTTCTCATGTCATAATAAACGTTAACTTCTCAAGGCCGTAAATGCCACTGTTCCTAGTGGGCTCGTGCCCTTTAATGAATATTAAAATTATTTGCTTCGAATGAACAGTTCTTGCCAGGCACCGTGGAGCGTTGAGAATAGTGGGGGGTCTAGAAAAAGAGGGGGGCTAAAACCATATAAAAAGAGGCTTTACTGGTAGTTTATGTCGCTCTGGTAGTTTAGTTTATGTCCTTGCCCTTCAATGATTGTCACTCGCGCAATGGGATATATCATTACTAAGCAACTATAAAAACAAATAGCTAGCAAATAGATCTTGCTACTTTAGAAGATCTTGCAACTTCGACAATGCGTTTTGTCATATGCGTTTTGGTACCCTATGCAAAAGTATAACATTGAGAATCGCAATGTGTTTCAAATCAAGTGATTTCATCGTAGTTCGATATTATGACACATTATAATCAACAAATAGAACACAATGCTCTTTTTGTTCAAAATTTCACACTTTTCAATCAAGAAAACTTTGGAGTCGCCATTAATGTTGTACTTTTTTGCATAAACTTAACAAGGGAAATCACAGCACCGCTTCTTGCTAGTGCCCCCTTGTTAGAAATAGTTCGATTGTTCTTTACATTCTGAACATTATGAATCAGAACATTTGTGTTCCCAGACCAGGTCGCATGCTAAATTCCACCATTTGTTTCAGTTCCCTGTTTTTTAAAAGATTGGGTACGTTTTTGTATAAGCAAAATTGTTATGGGTTTCTGTACCAGGACCGTTTTGCATGCGAAATTCCAAGTTCGTTTTGGTACCCTATTGTTTAAGTGCTTGGGTACGTTTTTGTATAAACAAAATTTCCATGCGTTTGTGTACCTGAACCGTTTTGCATGCTAAATTAAATCGTAATAAAACTGAGAACAACGAAACTTTGTAAAATCCAAGAACACGATTACCCTGTTGGCCTAGAACTTAAGACACAAGGAATAAAAATATACTTCCCACATCTAAATGCAGCATAAGAACGGAAGCGAATCTCTTGATGTAATAAGAAAGGTCACGAACATTTCATAACATCATAATTAAGAAACTCTTAAGAAACAATGAGAATTGAAATTTCCAGAGCATTAAGAAACTGGAGTACTCAACATCGACCTTTGGTTCTAATAAAAAAATGTCTACCTCAGACACTTTTTCGTCAAATTAGATTGTCGTGTTTGTTTAAATAATAGATAAAATACTATCGATAAAATTTTAGAATGGCTGTTTTAGAACTTCGACAATACACCAATTCGACTTACGACCTCGTTTTAGAAATTTCTCCAAACTTAATTATACGACTTTTTTAAGCTCAGATATGGTATTATCGCCATAATTTTAGGCCGAATTAAATTTTTCATATTGCTTGAGCCTATATTGTAGATGTTACGCAGAAATGAAGTTTGAAAACTTGTAAGGGATTTGACCGCAAAAATCATTCGGGGGGAACTTTACCCCCCTAGTCGCCAATCACGGTCAAATCCCTTATAAAATTTTTATCTTTATGTCGTCATAAAATCAATATCCTGAGCAATACCATCACGAAAACTTCCAAGTAGACTAAAATCATTTCTCGTAATCCCAATCTGAGGTCAAAAATTTTGTACAAAATAATTTGAGGCATTTTTCAAAATTGTGTATTTCAAGTCTAATGGTGCAACTCGAATTGGTGTATTTCAAGCCTAAATATTCTTATAAAATCTATTCTTATGTGATATTTTGTGAATATTTTGTACATCACTCAGACATTTATCGATTGTCCAAAAGTCACCTTTTATTTCTGTCACAAAGCATTCACTACAGCTCTTTTTGTCACGTTCTGCCCCTATTTACAACACAGCCTTTCTTACAATCCTTCATGTTACTTTACAACCAGGGCAAAGTGAAAGTAGGCCCGAGGGCTGATGTCAAAATGTCCACCTTCTACTTTTGCTGTTTTTGTTACTCTTTAGGTTTAAATTCAGGTCTCCCTTAATCTTTGCATGTTGCTTAAAACATAAAAAATAAATCTGTAAGTCAGGTTTCAGCCCTATGTGTCTTCTAGCACTCAACCCCATCCATCACTTTTCAGCCATTTTTGCCACAAAACACTTTATGTCACATTTTGTACTCAATATCAGTGGCGGATCCAGCCAAAAATCTGACTACCGCCGAAATGAGATAGAGGGTTGACCACACCCTTTAGACCACACCCATTTATTGGTCACACCCGGTTTTCTAAAATGATTATTGCTTTCTATAATTTCTTATGTAGACCATTTTCAAGAGACAAGCGGTGCTTTACTGAAATTTCATGTATCCTTACAACAAGCTTGAGAAGAAATAAATAATCTTATTCAATATTCTGAGGATGGATATTCTAAAAAAAATTTACGGAATTTAGACGAGGAACACCAAAGAATTAAAAAAAAAATGTTTGGCAGAAGTGTCGCCTAAAGCTCGCATTTAGTCGGACAATGACTTATGAAAATCAGACCTGTTGGAAATTACAAGTTTAAAAAGCTAGATAAAATTTGCAATTATTGAGAGCAACTTTTGTTAAACAAAGAATCATACTTTTGGCGAATATTGTGGGCCTGACTTTCAATTTAATATTCTTTTAAAATATATTCCTACGAATAGTTGTGTATTGTACAGATTAATGGGTCACACCGGCTTTGAAGTTACAGTTTGCCCACTTGCAGAATATGTAGGCATCCCCCCCATCTTTCTGTAACGTTTGAGCCGCGTTGAGCGGCAGTACTACTCAACCCCCCATCTGAGCGGTAGTCAACTCGGTTGTTCATTGGTTGTCAACAAAATTTGTATGCATCCCCCCAGGTTGGCAGTGATTTCTGACGATTTGATTGGTTTAGGCAGGCTGACTACCGCTCAGTGCAGCTCGAATCCGCTCTACACCAACTCAACCCCCCTAGCTAGCAAGCCATGATTTCATCATCCCCTCATGCTAGCCTTCTATTTGCAAACATGTGGCTCGGCAATTGGCACGCAATTTCCATAGCGATAAGGATTAAACAATATTTTTGTCTCTGTGGAAATTTCAGGCATGTTCCTAGGAAGAAAGGCTTGGTTTGCAGCGCGATCAAATATTTTCAATAATTAATTATGGTTTAATTAAAGTAGTAGGATAAACATGAAAATGATCCTTGTTTCTATAATTTTTTGAGTAATCTGACTACCGCTCGAGCGGTAATGGCGGTAGTCTGGATCCGCCACTGAATATAACTCATCATATCATTTTGAATTTTACATGAGAAAGTTATACCAAAATTGTCATGAACTGTATATGAAAAATTGACCCTATTTTGTGTTGTGTCCTTGCACATTTACTTGTTTCATTAATTTTTTGGTAATTGATGAGGTTATTAGAAATCTTTTAAACGTAAACTTTGTTTGTGACCACAAAACTGCTTATACGTCTGCTTATTGAGCATGTTCTTAAGATACACCTGCTTCTCCATCTAGCGAATACATATCTTGTGCAAGACCCCAACAGGCACTTTTACACATGACTGTTGTTGAACAAATTTTGTAATCAAGATATAGCCAATTAAATAGATATCCATGCTTTGGAAATATTCTGAGAAAAGGAATTTTCTATAATCTGATCATCATTATCAGGTACCATCTTCTACCATGACCCTCCAACTATCCCAAAATCTGAGTTTTGGTTTGTTGTAATGATCATAGATAAAACTAAAGGGCTAATAGTAGAGATGGGCCCCCAGAACCATCTCTACAGTGTTTCTAAAAGGACACCATCCCTCTTTCCAGGAGTTCTTCCTCCGCCCCAAGCCGTTGACCCCTGGAGTCGTAGCTCATCCGCCCTCCTTGCCGGTCTCCCGCTGAGTTAGCCGTTGGCCATCTGATAGTCTTCACATAAAGCTCTTGATAAGATAATACACAAAAATGACACTCAGGATTCAAAATTATGCATATGATAAGAAGAAAACAGTCTACTGCTTTTCCTTTTGACGTTTCATTTGGGTCAGAATGGCAGAGAGTTCATCACGCTTCTTCTTTCCTCTTCTGTGTGTTCCAAGCTACAATAATAAGAAACAATTAAAGAAAGCCAAATCAATAACTTTATTAGTTTTTATAAAATGTTTGATAGTGCAGCCATTAAATGCTATTTAATTAGACTAACAATCCAAGATAAGTATTCAGAAAAAGAGGGGTCATAGGTACATACAGTCATTTTCTACACTTTCTCAAAGTGCTACACTAATTTCTTTAAAGAAACCAAGCTCAGGATCAGCATCTAGTTACTTTATCTTTTCTTGATTTCAGTGTTATTTAATTTGACAAAATAGCACTGAGGTGTACATAAAAGTTTAGCACTAATTGTTTCTTGTTCATTGACAATTATGACAAACTAAAGCCTGATATTTTGCCAAAAGGATGGTGACCTGACAGTGTCTTCTAAGGTCATATTTGGTCCTGAGTACACACTGACTGTTTCTATGTAGGGCATTCCCAGAGCATAGACAACAACTAGCCTCACTTCAACAAAGATAGAGTGCAACAATCAGTGAAAAATGTTATACATGAGAATCTTTCATCCAGTTTTGCTAAAAATCAGTGAAGCGATCTCCCCAAACTTGGTGTCAGCAAACATACATTCCAGCCAGAACTATGTCTGAATCCTTACCCATGAATGTCAACATCAACAATTTTATTTGCGATTTCTGGTAGCTCAAAATCACACCAAACACAGCAAAAAATGCAAATATGGACTTAATTGTTAAACGCCACTCACAAATAAATGCTTTTTTTGCATTAAAACCCAGAGTAAAAATTGACAATTTAAAATAACTGCCCAAGGAGTGTAAATGGTCATTTAAAAAGGAGATTTGAAAGGCTTTTCTGTAAAAGGCATTACTTCTGATATACGACCTGCACACACATGACAACTTACCCTCTTTTTGATGAATTTCAATGCCCTTTTGTCCTTTTGTACTTTCAGCAATTCCATTGCTCTTTTTTCATATGGTGCAAATCCAACAACTTCCTTGATGATATCTCTGCAGAACTTTACTCTTTTGTTCAATTGCTAGAAAAAATCGAAAATAGTCTCAATCCAATATCAAATCATTGGAGTTTTCTAGTAATTCTCAACTCAAGACTTAACATGTTTTATCTCTACAAGCCTGTTTTGTGAGTAGCTCACTCTTCATATTAAGCTCTACATGCAAATGTATTGAGCACTGTGCTACGGAACTATCAACAGACAAATTTCTATATTTCTAAATTTCAAATTTCTAAAAACAAATTTAAAACTGCTTTGGCTTCAGTGAGATCTCCAGTGTTGGCTTTGGGATTCATCGCTCATTTCATTGGACCATTTGGCTCAGTGGAATGAGCGGGGTTTTTTGAAGCAGCAAACTGGATTTCGATCCTGACCTAGAGTGGTTTGATACAATTGGGCAGCACCCTTGTGGAAAGAACTTTCCTCCTGTCAGAATTTTCCTTATGATTACGTATATATATATGTATAAGTGCAAATTCATTGTTTTGAATATATATAAATATATACACTTGCGTTAAAAAAGTTGTAAACAATATGACCTTCAAAATTCCATTATTTTCGACTCAAACAGTTATCTTAAAACATTTATTTAACTTAAGATTTGAATTTTGGTTAGCTAAACAAATTATGTGGCAGTGCTGCCATTTTGTGGCAGGTGGTGTAATACTTTTGGAACGTAAGTGTATATATAAACATATATATAATCAAGTTTTTAATAATATCATGGTTGTTTTCCAAATGTAACTAGATCACTTCATTTATATGCTGTATATTGTAATTTCTCAATGTGAGCCTTGCGAATCAGCTCTGCTAAAGAGCAAGCTTGATGCAATAATTTGGCAACTAAGGGGTGTACTGCATCATGTAATGTAGGCTTTGGTAATTTAATTATGACTTTACAGTATATGACATTCCAGTATATAATCTTCATCATTTACATCACATAATTATATAACTGACACTAATGTTTGGCTTCTACTGACAAAGTTTACTACAATCAAAACAAGGGAAGAACCTTACCCCCTTTCGCCTTGATGGTTTGGGCTTTTGTGTGTTCTTTGTTGTTTTATGGCCTTTTGAAAGGCCAACTGACATCTCAAGAGCTGGTGCCATCTTGCCTAAAATCAGCAAATTTAAAAACTAAAAAGGTTTTCAATTTAAGACCTGCTCTCGTCTCGATACAAAATCAACGAGATCTGGCCTATCTAAAATAATAAGGATGTTGGCTTGACTTGCTGCTTATTTCTGTCTTGTGAAGACATCATAAAAATGCGGCAGGCTTCGCAACTAATAACACTGAGGTCACCATTACGATGAAATTTAAATCTGATAATTCCAAACTTGGGTAACTTATAATAAATTTGAAGCCATGATTTAGGTATACTGACTTATCATGTTGCAAGTCAAACCAACCGAATTTTTGCGATTGAGGCTTATAAATAAACGGAAAAGATAGGAAAAGACAGTCTTAAAGAGCTTTAGATTTGTAAATTAAGGAATTATTTCAATTTTATGAGCAGATTCGGTACGATTTCAAATTATGAATTTTGAGTCCTACCTCTGTTGCTTGATGCCACTTATCGAAAGGCCAGAGCCGAGTGGAGTCGAGGCAATGGTTGTGTTGCCGAGTGAAATCGAGGCAGCAACAACACAGTTCATGTCCGCTATCTCGACTCGAATTGTCATGGGAAAATGAACTCAGTTCGAGATAGCGAACGTCCGAAGAAATTGATGTTCAATGAAATCATAAAATGTGATTTAAGAATCAGTTCTACTCCTAAAATATCGTCAAGATCACCTCTTTATCAACATCAATCCTGAAGCAGATACATTTCTAAAATCATCTGCTCCTGGCCTAGTTACAAGAAACATACCTTATTTTACACCATCATCTTCTTGGCTGTTTCCTAACAAGTGGTGTAGTGCTATTAAAATAACAATGGGGGGGGGGGTGGCTCTTGCCCAAAATGTTGTGAAAAACAATAGCAAAAGTATGAACTTGCCGAATTTCGACACCTCTGTCCCTAAAAACTTCTCAGCCCCGGTACAATCCATGAAGTTTTTCTTCTAAAGTTTGGAAAGCGATTGATGTTGTTAATTTGCTAAAAAAACATTCGGGAAAGAATGATGTTGAAAAATATCAAGCATATTTTTGGGCGTGATTCTCTATGCAGCTCAGCAAAATTACGCAAAGATTGAGATAACGCGCGTTTTCTGCAAAGGTAAAATGAAATGTTTGGAGACAGCCAACGTACAAGATAATACAGAGTCGAGACCTCATATTAATTTTTATATATTTACTCTTCTATCAAAAAGAAATAAAAAGGAATAATGTTAAGGGAGATAGCGATGGTTGAAGATAGCAGGCAATGGAGATATCCCATACCAACTGTGAAACAAACATTGAATAAAATGACAAGGCTTTAAATGGTATGATGGTATCAATGTTGATGAACAAAACAGATGTGTCTTTAAAGAAGTCGATAAATAATTGTAGAAAGATATTCAGGAACAAAGCAATACGACGACGAGAATCCAATGTAACGAGATAAAATTTTCAAGATGAATTAAATTTAAAGAATTTCTTTCGTATTCACTCAATGAATATCTTTCGTATTATTACTCATTGCAAGATTCACAGAATCCGGCGGACAGCCTATCTTGCGGTTCTTCCTTCTTACACACAAATAAATGTAGCTTTGTTTTTATTTTATTTTAGTCGTTGTTTTTATTAGGAACATTATAAAAACAATTTCATATAGTTTAGTGAAAATATTTGCAATAAAGAGAAAGAAATTATTTTGAAAAGCCCACAGTCCAGAAGTATTACGGCTCCACGGCTGTGACCCAGAAAAAGGATGCCAAACGTTGCAGTAGTTTTGAGGAAGACCGATTCGTAACTAGCAAACCAAATACGATTTCACTTCAATTCTATTTTCAAGAAAAATTCTATCAAAGATATAGGGAAAATTTCAAGGAGAAGAGCCAAGTCTCATCCGGAAGAGGGTTGAGGCACTTTCTGAACTCAGCAAAAGCCCAAAATGAGCCCTAACATTATTCATGAAATGAAAAAAAGCCAAGTTGAAAACTTGCAACAATAATATCGAAAGAAACAGTTTCGACAAGTCTCAAAAAGCATGTTAACGAGGTATTTTTTAGAAATAGCTAAAGATCGGTCCTAAAGATTTGAAGTTTTAAAGAGTGTAAAAGTCAAGAGTGAGTCATGAATCTAGGAGAGATGCAGATAACGCTAACATCATACCATTTGATGAAAAGACGCAGGAAAGAACTTGAAAATATTTTGAAATATAATGGACTTTTCTGCAAACTGTATTTATGAAACAAGAAAACAATTATCGAGAGATGAAGCAACCTAAATGGTTGTACTGTTGTTGTTTTTGAAGTGCAGTGTGGTTTTCAAGCTGTGTTGGATCGCAGTATCACTAAGGAAAATTCGATATAAAACAACAAAGCACTTTCAAGTAGCTTCATCTAAACTGTGCGAGTTTTGTAGTAAGAATAAGGACAGAGGAGAGAATTTCTTTCAATCCTTTTTGTGACGATCTTCTGCATGCTGGGAGGGCGCTGGATTTGACACTCAACAGCGCTGCGAAGGTGCGTTTTGGAATGAAGAGGAAGTGGCGACGGTGAGTGCCAACATGGTTGCTCATTTGCTTGGAATTTTAAAGATTCGTAGTTGAGAATTTGCTTGGTGAGGTTTAGGAACACGGAGAACAAGGTATGATACTTCCATTTATTTTGATTTAATACGGTTTATTGGTGTTTGATTCTGCTTTGGCTAGGAAAACTTACGAAGGTTCTGCCTCTACACTGTCCTAAGTTGTCCTCTTGCGGTAAGACGAGTTTAACTTGTGAAACTTGATGTCGGGCGGATACACGGAAAAAACTGACACGATGTCTATCGCGGTTATAAATCCATCTACAAGGTTATTTTAATCATTTGCAAGCAATCATCGTCCCTTCCTCGGATATGTGAGTATGTCATCTGGATTTTTTGTCGCCAGGATTTGTATAAACAAAATACTATGTTCACGTTATACCAAAAAAAATTTACCAATCACTTTTACACATTTAAATACACATTGTGTTGAATATTTAAATACACAAAAGTTGACTGTAATTGTAGACTCCGTTTATTGGTGCTATATTTAATATCAGGCTTACACAGTCACATCAAATTTTAACCCGTACATCCAAAGCTGTTCAATCTAGCTCTATTTAGAGTCGCACTCCGTGTGCTAATTTTTAAGTGCTTAATTTTAAGTACCACAAGGAATCATTGATGTCATTAATTATGTGAAAATCCCTCAGCCAATAAATTTGAATCAGGGTTGTTCATTTATTAATCATTTTATCATGCCATTAGGCATTGATGACTTGCAGAAGAAAATTCTTTTTAATTCACAGTTCTGGGTTAATATTATCAATTCTGCATTTTGCTTTCTACAGGCCTTTCTCAAAAATTGATTTCAGATTTGAAATCTTCATCTGTAAATTAGTTTATATTGATAACTTCAGGTCGAGAACTCAATCTCGATCTGAAGTTATGATCTTCAGGTTGAAAATCAACTTCCCAAAATTTCACCACAGCAACAAATTTCAATTGAAATGTATAGGAAAAGCTAAATTTGAAAAATGGGGTGATGCGTTGCATGATGGCCCAAACAACATGAAATTTTCGGCATGGACTTTTTTGGCAAAAACAAAGATAGAAAATTGAACTGAACAGAGAATTTTTTGTGACGAGTAGGTTTTTACTTAATGGAAATTTTATATCAGCTTGGAATGTCGGAAGTTTTTAAGCTTTTTCAATTGCCAAATCCCAATTGTTGCTTTAATTTCCAAACATTTTTGTAGATTGACAATGTTTGTTGCCACCCAATGTTGCTTTCATTAGGCAATTAAACATTAGGCAATTCAAAAAAAAATTGATTTGCGCAGTTAAAAGCTTGAGGCAAAAGACACAAAATCGAAAGAGTGTGCTGCTTTATTTCATAAACCCTGTGTTGAACAGCTGCGGCGTTGGCAGATCTTGTAAAAGAAAGATTTAGATAAATGTCAAGATTAGCACTTTGAAATGATGTCTCCCTTGTAATGGAGAAAAAAGTGATGAATACCTCAGGGAGGGATAATAGAAAGTGATAAACATCTCAACCCAAAAGAACTCTTGCGACCAAGAAACTTAAACTTTCTCGTTTTTCCCCACTAATTTTTTCCAAGACCACTATTAGTGGCCAGGACCACTCTAAATTAGGCAATGTTACTAGATTTATATGGATTTCCTTCACTTGTTATTTTTGCTTCCAATTTACTCAAGAAGTTGTTCCTGGCATTGCCTTGAACATATAAGCTTCATTAACTTGTTTTCTTTTCTCTAGTTTCAAACTTGTTCTTGTTTAGTTTTGAAACTTTTGAAACTTTTGATGTGTTCAGAATTGGCAAGTATTAAGTGTGAGACCATAAACATCTATTTTTAAAACTTTTAATTTTGTACCACATTGCTGAATAGAACACCATGAATTATCTCTAAATATGCAATATCAGTTAGAAATGTCACAAATTGGGAGAGCAATGGCCAGTAAATGATATCAAGGTTGCTAGATATTGCTACTATATTCTGGCATGGTTTATCAAATTTAGAACAGAGACAAAAATAGTGTGATTTGATGGAACAGGCCCTGTGATCAAATTGCCATATCTTAACCAGTTTTGGCACATAAACAAATTATGTAATCCAAATTAGAAATTTTTAAACAGCTGTGTGTACAATTATAATGTTGAATTTGCAAAGTCAGTTTACCAGCCACTGTTTGCATAAACTACGAAGCACTTCCAATGTGATTGGCCTGCTTACTCACTGACAACACCATTTTCTAATTTATAAATCAGAAATGTTATCCCAATGTCTTAGGGAATCTCTATTTATTCTTTCTAATTTGTAATTCCTTTCCTTTTTAGATATAGACATCTATGAAGAGTAAATAAAATTAATATCCAAATAATCAAGAACTTTTTGTCAGATAAGTTATATTTTGAGCATAAACAGGCAGGTAATGTTTTTTCTCTATTCTATCAACATCTTAAACAGCCAAAAATAAACCCTAAATTTATACTGATATGCAACTATGAAGATTGAATAAAACTAACATGCAGAAAATGAAGGAATGTTGGTCATATAATTTGAACGAAAACAACAGTTTGAAGTTTTTTCCATTCTATCAATATAAATGTCTAAATAGAAAATTTGTGTTTTTTTCTTTCATTTTGAAATTTCATTATTTAAAATATGAAAAGAAACAAACAAACAGCGGAACATATTTAAAAACAACAGAACTACTAAATATTATTAACTGTCATATTCGGGAAAGTTCCCGTGTAGTAATTGTTACAGTAGGGAAATTCCTTTCTATAGAAAGGAAATTCCCTCCTCTGCTGCTTGTCTTCTTTTGTTCTTTTCTTCTTTTGGGTGATTTTAACAAGTAAAGTCATCCCTGGTCTGAAAGAGAATTAGAGAAATGAAAATATTTTTTTTAGAATTTTGATGAAAATGCAAGCATATATTGGCCTGTACATTATATTAAAATATGTAAATGTAACATAATTTAAACATTGATAAAGATTTCTTAACAATCAGAAATGAAATATACCGTCTTCAAATAATTTCAATAATTTAAAGAATGATATATTCGCAATGTATAAATTGAAAAACGAAAAAAATTTACTTTGCAACAGAAGGAATTTTAAATTGTGATAAAAGTCATTTTTTTGGTTGAATCTTGACAAAAACGTAAGCACTTTTTGGCCTATGTATATAAATGTGAAAATGTAACACATCTCACACATTGGCTGAAATATCTTATAATTCAGAAAGAAAAGAACAAATTATGGAAATTGTTTCATTATTTAAAAAAATGATATATTTAGCAACATATAAATTGAAAAATGAACAAATTTCTACTGTGCATCAGTAGGATTTACAATTGTGATAAGATAAATACCTAAGTTCCTTGAGTTTCTTTTTTTCTTTATTCAATAAAATAATCCCCTTGATATTTGTAATATCGAAAATTTTTGCCACAGTTCTTCTCACGTTGACAATTTTTTTTTCGAATGGTATTTCCTAAGAGAATAAGAATGTGACTATTAAGTTTTACAATACAACAGTATAAATTCTCTTATCTAATAAATACTGTAAAATTTGAAACGAAATTCCCAATGCAAAGATTGACCATCAACTACATGAAATTTATTGTAAGCAAAGTCTGTATATAAGTCATTAATTTTTAATGTAAGTTACAAATATTTGAAAGGAAAATACTTGTATATATTTAGTATTATGAAGTAAGCAAATAATAACCTTTTTTTCATTTTTAAAAGATACTGTGACGGTTTCTGGCCGTTCTTCTTGACTTCTTTTTGAAATTTTGCTACAATGTATTACAAGGAGTCAAATTTTTCAACTATTTATACAACTTTGCACACAAAGAACTCAAATTTTCTAAAACATTTGGTGAAATTGCAAATTCGCCTGGAAAAAATTTAAAATTTAAACTGTAAAATTTGACATGAAATTACAAATGCAAAGATTGACTATATGAAATTTATTGTTAACGAAATTTGTATATAAATCATTAATTTCTAACGAAAGTTACAAACATTTGCAAGGAAAATATTTATATATATTGAGTTTTATGAATTAAGCAAATAATAACCCTTTTTTTTTCATTTTTGAAACAAACAGTTACGGTATCTGGCCGTTCTTCTTGACTTCCAACTTCCATGGTTTTTTCGTAATTTCTTCTTTCTGAAATTTCGCTACAATGTATTACAAGAAGTCATATTTTTCAACTATTTATACAACTTTGCACACAAAGAACTCAAAAGTTCTAAAACATTTTTTGCAATTGCGACTTCGCCCGAAACAAATTTTTTAAAAAGTAACAAAAAAATGGTGGCCGAAGCCATTTAAAAGTATATGAAAAATGCAAAATTCCGTCAAAAAAACACAATAGAAATCTTTTAGATTTATTCACAACATACCTTTCCAAAGTAGCAATAAAATAAATGCTATATAATAGTTCAAAGAACAAATTTATTAGAAAAATGAACATACCATTTTCAGAACGCAAATGTTCTAGAAATGGCGTAGAAATGGCGTCAGCAAAGAGTTAAAACGCGCGAAAAATAATTCGAATTTCGAAGGCGATAAATCTCAATAAATTTAACTGTTTGACAAACAAACTACATACTTCAAATGCAACAAAATAACAGTAAATCAATCAATGCATAAATGTCCAGAAAGTTTAAAGTCCTCATTAAAGTCAAATTATTATGAGAATATAATCCATTCACGGCCAAATCGCACACGAAGAGCACATGTATTCTTCTATTCTTTCAAATACTACTTTCAATATTTCTTCTGGCTTACCTTGCTTTAGTTAAAACCACATATATTTTTTGATAAAATGGTGGGGGAACTGATGAAATGAGTTGAGAAATGAAGTTTTATGACTCCATATATGCAACTGAGCTTTTGTACACTTACGTTCAAAAAGTATTGGGACGAATTCGATAATCGAATTATGGCGTTCCGTTGGATTCGGTTTTGCAACGGAAACTTTTTCAGATTTGGACAGTCTTTCTACAAATAATCTAGGCCCAAGTTTCCCCAAAATGGAATAAAAAGTTAAGAAAATACATGAAGCATAACCAAGAAAACACAGGATTCTTTCGATTCTCCTGATTATAACAGCAAAATATGCAGAAGGGTTGTATGGCCTAACAATGGCAAAGTCACATGAACTTCCAAAATTTTTGGAGCTGTCCAAACAAATACAACTTTTTAATTTCACCTTTGCATAACAAAAAATTTTTTAAAAGAAATTATTAAATCAAACTTTTAAGCTTCAAAAAAAGTTTACTTAATCGACGAAAATGCTACAATTTTATTAAATTTTTGCATTTATTCAAGCTACTTTTAAAATTGAGTATCACTCATCGTCGATGATTAATTTTTGCTTTGAAATAGCATTTTCTTCTTATAAATTTGTATTTTTCATGACTTTTATATATAGCCATGTTTTTGCTTATGTTCCATTATCTAGCTTCTTTTCACATGACAACATAATTTCTAGTAAGGATTCAAACCTATCACTTCGCAGTTCCCTCAGTAAAGACCTTTCGTCCCTCGGCGTCGTAAACTTCTTCGGTCTGCCATCCCTTGGTAAATTTTTTACTGTTCTTGTACGGGAAAACTTTTTACACACCAGAAAAGCTGTACTCAATGAGCAGCCGATAATTGATGCAATTTTACGAAATCCATTTGCTTTATTTTAGTAAAAAGCAATTTGTAAGCGCTTCTCTTAACTCAGTTCTTGAGTTTTCAGAGCTTCCATGTTTTCGTCTCGAGACCTATAGAAATTTTATGGAAAATTTTTTTTTAATTTTTTGGCCTACATAAAAGGCTTCAAAATATCAAGAATGTCTTGTGAAAATTTCATGGAAATAGCTGCTGAACTTTTTTAATTAGAAAGATTTTAAAAAATTCTTTCCGAATTTGTTGCATAAAATGTCTTCGAAGCTCCATCACACTCCTACGACGGTCTAGGAGTGCAAAATGCCACATTTGTGCAAATTTATTCCCAGGAAGGCCTGTTTATAAAAAACGTGTGTTCCTATTACAAATAAGGTACTTTTGTTTAAGATAATGTCAAATGAAAACGAATTGTTACGATGAACTTTGATGCACTCCAAGAAAGATTAAACACTGTACCCAATGCATATAAATGTGCTTCCTAGAGTATTTACGTACATCACAAAGGTCGTATAGACATTTTTGCCGGGTTATTGCAAAGTATTGTTCCAAAGCCTTTTTTTACTGCCCAGAAAATGTTCCACGTGCTAATGTAGTTCAAATACCAAGTACCTAAAGTATTCCTAAACATTCGCAGTGGAATTTATATTCTTGGATCGCAAAAGAAGAAATGTGTTAATTGATGAGACATTTAATCCTCACAATTTACCATTTTGGGCGAGCGATCAAACGCTAGTGTGGTTGGGTTTCCTCGACGTGATCGGGACTGATCGCTCGCATCAAACAAAAAGTCCTGTAATCAGAAAGAATTTGTAAAAACCAGTGAAATGCATCAGATTTCGGCTACCATACATACCTGCAAGTGTATTGGCATTTTTTTAATATCAAATCAAAATCCCCTTATTTCCATTTCATTTTCATCTTGGTTTTGAGGTTTTTAGCCCAGCTAAAACACTTCTAGTCCAGAGTTTGATACAAGCCTTTAACTGGTTGCGGCATGGCAACATTGATTGTGGGGGGCCTAAAAACATCAATTACGCAAATTGTGGTACCAGCATGCAACTTCGTACATCTACAAATTTTGATTGGCTGAGAAAGATTACAGTCAGACCAAAACTTAAATCTGCCCCTAATGCTATTTTAGACTGTGGCTATTGGACCCAGTCTATTCAAGGAGCATATCTCATAACTGCTTGTACTTGGAAAACATTTAACTTTCTATAATTGTAAACCTTTTTTCGTTAACACTTTTTACACAATTTATGGAAGGGGATAATCACAAGGAGTAATAAACTATATATGTACTATTGTTGATTCAAAAACTACCAAATATATATTTACTTTTCGGCTCATTTTTATATACCATATTAATTTTGTAAATTTTAGGATTAAGGTATTTTAATCATTTTCTGGATAATAAATATTACAAAGCTGTTATAATCTTCTCATATTATTTAACTCACTAAAAGGGCTTGAAAAACAGTTTATGTAAAATGTTTATAGTATACATTGTTGTTTGTTCAAGGCACATTGTGTTTTTTCCTTATTTGCTAAATTTGTAAGGATTGAGCGCCAAATGTATCTTCCCAGTATTTATGTTTCAAAGATATTTTTTTATTATTGCATACTTTCAAATGATTTGATCGCAGAAACTTTGACAATAAAATTTGTATTCCAAGTCCAAACCATTTGTAGTTCATGTTCTATGACTCAATCTGTATTGCTTGTATGAAAACTCTTTGAGCAGTTTTCGATAATAAATTCAATTCAATTTTATTCGTATACTACAGAAGATGAGTACTGTATTAAAACTGTAATATACACGACCCAAGAAAAGTATTGACCTATCTAGCTTGGGACGATAGCAAAAGGTAAAGCTAGAAAACAAAAGCATCGCACAATTACAATGATAGAAACAAGGTTGGCTTATATACTTAATAAAGTTGAACAAGATAATGTGGCATGTGAATTATGTTCCATTCTCTGTTTTTTCGTAACTCTATTTTTTGACAGCATTTGTTCTTTAAGTGATATGGTAAAATTTCTTTCTTTTTTGTATCTTTGGGAAATTATTCCAGGCTTTTGCTCCCTTATTTTGTATTATTAAATCACCCCCAATTTATTTACCGGTTCGGTTCTTTCTGTATAGCACTTTCTGTATAGCCTGCATTCGAAAAATATCTCAAACGCTCTTATCACTAAGTAGTAATTTGTTACTTTTGCAAGAGATGCCGATCACATTTATCTCCCCTAGCCAAATATCACTGTGCCTAATTAGTTTTGATCTTTTTCAATGTAATGAGGTAATTTCCTGCCAGCATTTTTTCTTTCAAAACTTCCCAACTTCTTTCGAAGTGTATAAGGCAGTTATTTATATATGGTTAAAAATTTCCTGTGAGAAAAGTTTTAAACTGTGAATTTCTTGTGAACAATGGTCACACGGTGACGGGTAAAATAATACGCTGTTGCCCGTTTTCATATTAATTTATACAGATATTTGTTTTAACAAAGTTACATAGGGCTTGTAATCTACATCTTTAATTTCAGCTCTCCACCAATTATATTGAATTGATTTTCAAGATTATGACATCATAGTTTTGTTTCTTCGAGCAGGGGCCATGAAGGATGGATGACGCAACAAACACATACATTGCAATAACATCCGCTCTGTTGCTTGTGCTGCTCTTGCTAACCTTCATGTTGGCTGGCATTGTTTGGCATAAGAGCAGGCAAGCAAAGAAGAAAAGCATCAAGCGAAGAAAGCCAAAGTTAAAACTAAACATCAAGGATGTCCCTAAGACCACGGCCCACCCCCCTTCGGCAGCCTATCAGATCTTATCAGCAAAAGATCCACCTGAGTTCACAATCCCTCCCACCCCAACACTGTCAGATCCATCGACACCTGATTCACCAAGGACCCCAAGACATTTGATGAAGCAATTCGATTCGCCATTAGGCTCCCCAATGTCTGACTACGTTGAAACGCCGTTAGGATCTCCAAACTTATCACCAATAGCAACGCCTAGGAACTCTACCACTACTATGATGTCTGATTTATTGTACAGAAGATCAGCCTCGGTCCCAAATGAAGTTTTCTTTTCGAGAGACAAGGCAGGACAAGAGCTGAATTCTTCAAATTTATGGAGATCAGCAATTTCAAAAACGGTTGCTGCATCTTTATTAAGTCGCCCCCTTAGAGGTAATAGAAGGATATATGCATCAAATGGCATCATCAAATTTTGTTTGAAGTACAATCCTGCTACATCAGAGCTTTTCATAAAGGTAAATTTTTGGAACAGTTTTAAATTCAAGTTTTGTAATGTAATGAAGGACAAGAAACACAATCAGTGTACCCTCTTAAAATTTCCTTCCTCTCCCATTGCTATTAATCTGCCCCTAGGCATAAATTACTTTTCCCTTTATTTGATATAATCCAACATTTTTTATTCCAAAGTGTGCCAGAGGAAAATTATACTGAAGTACCACTTGTCATGTTTCTGTTTTTGCATGCCATTTTGCTAATCGATTCCTGCTGTTCAGGCCTGGTTGGTAGATATTAGAACCAGAGCCAAATTAACGAAAAATTCGAATGATTTTGCACATGTAGATGCATCTTATAATGTTCTTTCAGGATATGGGGTCAGAAAATTCTAAAATTCTAAAAATAGATTTATATGACGCCATCAACCCGCCAGTCTATCGACTTTTGTCTTTGTGATTATTTAATCTTTTTTTGTATTTGATATTTGAAAAATTTTGGTATATATTTGAATCAATGCTATGTAAACTGAATACAAAGATCTGCCTTTTGCTGCACGATATTTTCTATAAAGCTAAACAGCCAGTTTATATTTTCAAGAGAAAGCCAAGAAACACTTAGAAATATTGTTTATTAGGATGTTGCTGAAATTGTTTGCCAGCTAAAAGTTCTGATTGTCGTGTATTTTAAGAGATTTGATTTTTTATTTCCCCCACTTTTAGATTCTGGACCTGTTGGACTTACCATTAACAAGAGAGAAAGGAGTTTCATACCCATATGTGCAAGTCTTCGTGACATCTGACGACGAGAATCATAAGCAGTTCTTTTACGAGGTTTTGAATTACTCAAGAGAAAAGACCTGCAATGTCACTGGGTTGAGCATGGATAAAGTTAAAGCATCAACATTAAGATTTGTTGTGCTGGACTATGATAAATTTTCGAGGACTGAGTTTGTTGCTGATGTGTCTCTGCCCCTTGAGCATGTCAACTTCGATGGTCAAGAAGAGTCTAGGCCCCTGTGTATTGCTTCAAATGATGATGTAAGCATCTATCAGTTATTAGTCGCAGAAAGATATTACGATAACAATCATCATTTAAAACTGGTAGCATATTTACCTCGAAATGCATGCCAAATGCAATACCTCGTATCTGAGATAACACGCATTTACAAGTTTTCAAGTCGAGATTGGGTTGGGCTATGTAAACATGGAAAGGGTGATAAGGAAATGTGTTCAAAGGCACTGCCTCTGTGCGACAGTGGCAAAACGCCTTCATTTCCAAATTTAAAACAGCTGGACCAAGGATTTTGGGTATTTTTTTATGACCCTCAGTAGCCACATCCCTGGCCAGGGCTAGAGTTACCACTAAGCTTAAAGCCAATGGAATGAATAAATCTCAAATTCTCGGTATACAACTAAAATTTGAAAGCGGCCATTACATTATGATTCTATCATAAAGGCTCTCTGTTAATATTATATAAAAACCTTGTAAATATATAAAACCTACTGCATTTTATAATGCGCATCATTTGTGCAAATATGAAGGCACTGTACTATACAATTGTGATATAGATTTTTGGTTTTAGCAAAGAGGGCGGTGCTCCTTGTTTTCTAGTCACCTTGGCAGACATTTTTTAAATGTTAAATTACTCGTGAAATTCAAAGTCATAAAACCACAAGTGATTAAAGTTCATTTATTACAGCATCATTTATCATTTATTCTGATTTTAAATTATGTTATCTCAACTCTCTTTATTCATCTGAATTTGGTTGCCGAAATGCTGTATAATATTCACAAAATCTTTCCATAAAGACGGATTCACAGTCATCTTTCCTTCGTTTCTGTTCATCCTTACCTAGGGTTTTTTCGTTTGCGTCTCTCCGATTGTCTTTTCAACCGTGATATAAGACTATATTTCCTTTGACAACCCTCTTCTTCAATATGTCATCCCATCTTTTTATTTCATTTCAGCAAAAGGAAAAAGGAGAGCTGTTAGTTTCGCTCTCGTATCAACCAAACTCAGGACAAGTGTCAGTGATTGTCTTAAAAGCAAATGGGCTTCCCGAGGGACCAAATGGCAGCCGACCAGGTATCCATATTTTGACAACATGTATTCGCTTCTCAAATACTTTGTATATTGATCTATTGCTGCACTTTTTCATGTTCCACACTTGAATCATTATTATGGAAACTATATCCACCGCTCCTCGGGCTTGAACACAAAGAGCGACAACGTTTGAATTAAGCAAGGACTGTATCTTTCCAAAATATTCAGCTGCTAACAGTCCTACATTTTACTATCAGCAAAAAGCAGGTGAATCAAGTATGACATGCCCCCCCCCCCCCTATGCTAAGAGTGTCATACACTGGCAAGCTGCCAACCTTACGCAGGGTAACTTCTAAAGCCTATGCTAGATGCTCCGCAGCGCTCCGCCACAATTAGAAAGCTGGTAAGATTTGACATTATGAAGTGTTCAATCCACTATGTTTTTGGTAAAGTTTCATATTTAGAACATGGCTATTTATGAATTTTTTGTCTTACTGCTTATTGCTATTCAGACAAATATATTTTTAAAGTGGCAAAAACTGCTTTGTTCATCAGCTTTTTCAATTGAACTCGTTCTAGATTATTATGTGAAAATCACTTTGCTAAGAGAGGGAGTCATGACAGACAAAAGGCGAACTAGAGTGTGTAAGAAGTCGAGGTGTCCTGTTTTCAATGAGAAGCTTGTATTCCCTGTGGACGAGCATGGACTAAGGAGCATTTGCCTCGTCTTCGATATGATGCACCACGAATCGAGACTGAAGCAAGATAAAACTGGTAACGTTGTTATTGGCAACCATCACCCGCAAAGAGCCATAACTCCGTTGGAACTCAAACATTTTCACGAGATGCTTGAATCGCCACAGAAACAAATCGCTGAATGGCACAAAATTGTATGAGTCGACGATTTTCACGATATTACACGTTAGAAATATATTTACCTTTTTAATAAGCAACCCAGCCCTCAATTCTTAAGCAACTCATCGTAGGACCTCAGTTCTCGAGATTTTATTGGAAAGTGTTTGAGATTTCGGTCTTCAACCTCGTATGTTTGCATGCAGGGTAATTCTGCATCCCTTAATGGAAAAATTGTGAAATATGGCATACGTGCCATTGGATAACATTTTTTCTATAAACGACATAATATATGAATAATGTTGCAACTAAAGACAAGGTTGCAGATAAACAAAAGCAAGGCATAACTTTGTTGTGTAGTTGCTTACAGCTTATTCAATAACCCCTTCAGTTGCCTAATTTTTGCGCAACACTTCTCCAGAATCCATCATGGCTGCTTACTCATAAGTTGCTTTTATAAAATGACCTGTACACGATTGTCATCTGTGACTTGTACGTTGCAGAGCAATATTCGAACGTGAATAAATCTAAATTTCAAACGATGACTTTACCATGCGTATCATTTTCTACAAAAATATTTACCAAATTATCTGTATGTTTTTGTATCCAGCTTCTTTTGTATTAGGGTCCTTTTATAATAATTTAATATAAATTCCTTAACTACATTATTCCATCGATTTGAGAGTTCTAGGCGCCTTAGCTCTTGAAGGACTAGCTTAAACTGTTTAAAACAGAAGCTGTCTCACTTTGTTTGGCGTGATAAGTATTTGCTACGTGCTAATGTGCCTCGCAGGAAAATACAACTTCTTCATGTGTTTAGCTGGTCTTTGCACTAAATCAATGTCACGGTCTTTGAGTATCACCCCCTGGTCACCAAATACTGCTAAGACTGAACCAGTCGACTTCCTTTTGTCCTTTTTTGAGCTCAAGTCTCTCTAGAACTCTCTCTCTATTTGCTCGGCGAATTCATAATCAAAATTGCTTCTTTGTGATTACAATCGATCTTTATTCTATAAATAGCATTTTGTGAAATACACTTTGTCAATAGCGGGATTCGTCAGTATGAATATATCAACGATTTTTAATTTTGCATGGTAGAATAAAGCGACAAATATTTATTCTCTCCCTGTTTTCATTGTAACTAATATTGTACATAAAAAGGAATTGCTGAAAATGTGCCATTTGTCGCTTTTTGTGTTTATTTTAGTTTGTTTTCCACCGACTTGCTGGTACAAATTGGCGAACGAGTACTAACAGGTACTGCTTGAGCGTTGAGTGGCGGCCTTGCCATACAGTTTTGCAATAACGATATTGATGGTAAAAAATAGGTAGTTGTTGTGATGTTTTAGTACGTGGAACAAGACTGATGTATACAGTTCTGCCACACGGCCTCGAACACTGTACAACAGACTGGTAAACAGTACATCAAAGTTCCATTAACTTTTCAAAAATGTCAGTTCTTCCTTAGGTCGGTATGCAAAAGGTTTAGCAATCTTCAATATATGTATGTGATTAAAATTGAAAACCCTGCAAAACAGAGACAGCAAAACAAAGTTTTGGTTTCTCGGGATAGTTTTTGATCTGTTTCTGCCAGCACCCAGATGCAGTCAAGAACAGCTTGCAACGACTAATGGACTATTGTAGAGTTCCAAGACAGTAGATTTTTCCAGTCGCATCTTTCTGTTTGACCGGCATGCATCTAAAGGACTAAGTAGTTGCCAACGCTTGTCCGTATACCTTTGCAAATCGTAAGAAACAAAAGTATAAAATGCTGCATGACTGCTAGTATCAAATTATATTTTCCACTTCATCTGTCTACCTATCTGATGGTATGGCTAATAAAGCGATTTTCATTGATAAAACTAGGCTCTGATCAAGTGTGCCTCTTTTGAAACCAGTTATTAAGTTGACACCTTTTTACAATGCAGCTGCAAATATCATTGACAAATACAGTATGAACGATGTTTCTTGGGTTTCTTCGTTCGCAGCAGCTATGCATCGAAACTGATTCAGGGGCTTTATTTTCTTCATTTACTGTCAAGGAGATTTCCGCTTCAGACTATATACGGTGTGAATTAGCTCGTTAGGCGATGCGTGGGGTGTGCTGTTTAATCAATTTATTTCATAATATTAACAAAGTAAACAATATTGTGTAGTATATTTAAAACAAACTAGAAAGAAAAAGTAACATTCCTCTTAACTTGAATGTAAGTTGAAAATCAGATACAACATATAAACAGACATCTATAATCCTTGACAAAAATAGTTGAGACTTTTTAAGAAAAGTCGATATTTTCTCTTTCCTTTGAAAAATAACCTTGCCCCTTCCCCGATTTAGTGTTGGAATGGATGTTTTTAAGTATAAATGATAGAGCCACAAATCAAACATTTGTTCGGGGGGAAATGAGGGAGGACTCGAATTCATGGGGGCAACGTAAAGAAGAAAATTTAATTTTGTGTGAACAATTTTGTCCGCATTGTAGTCATCAAAACATATAAGCAACGACCTATCATTGAAACAATTTAGTCTTTCGATAAGAGTGAAGACAAAAAGACAAATATGAAGTTCCAACGTCCATTTTCTGTTCAAACGATCTTTCCGCGAATAAGGTTAATAGCAATGTTTCTCTGTTTCTTTATGGCCTTTACGGTTACGGTTTAATCTTTACGGACATCAATACGTATTCTATAAAAACCATAGTTCATGTCGACAAGATCTTTTACAAGCATCTCGCCACATTAATAAAGTACCGAAGTGATGACGTCTCACGAAGTGAGAATTTTTGACTTCTGATCCCATAACCAGAAAGAGCATTGTAAAACACCTCTAAATATGCAAAATCAGTAGAATGGGTTTCAAATTGGCTGAGATGTGGCCACATGAGCACAGGCTCTTGCCAGCAAGGCGGAATTTCGTTTTCGTCCAATCAGATACTTTGTTTACAACTTTCTTTCAGCCAATCAGAGCTCACCAATTTTGCCTGGTTTGTTTACAACTTTCTCAAAAGCACCCCTAGCTGTGGAGGAAAAGCTCCTGGAGTTTGAGGCTGCCAAGAAAATATACTTGAGATAAAATCACCCAAAACTAAAAATTCACAATTCATAAAATTTACTAAAAAATTACGGCTGCTTTTGAGTGAATTCCTCGTAATATTCCAATAATCGCAAGCCAATCTTTTTGTATCTCACGGGGGCTTAGGTCCATTTTTTAAGGCTGGCCAAAAAGCTCATCTTAAAGTGACTGATCTAGAAATATTCGCTCTCAGGTCAATTTTACGATAGTATGGTCCTTTTCAAGGGTTTTTTCTTCTTTCTAAACTGTCCAGCTTGGTCCGTCAAAAACTGCAGTGAGAGAAGAGATTATTTGCCATCCCTAACGAGGACCTCGTTTATAGTTTCAAAACCTTCTGAAGAAAAGATTTGATGACAAAGAATTTGATGGGCTGAATACAATTAAAAACTTTCCATAAGCAAAAATAGACTTAAAAAAGCCTCACCAAGCTTTTGTCCGGGATAAAAAATTCATCCAATCATGCATTGAAATGTGAGAAATAAATGAATAAGATCACAGATATAACATTGTGCTCACAAGTTAAGGCATCTTTCTATGTTGCTAATTTCTTTTTAACCCAATCCATATATTGTAAAGAATCAGCTTTAGCTACCTATACTTCGTTCATTTAAATTTTTGCCCAATTAGAACATGCTATTTGCACTATGGTGGCAGCTTCTATATTAGACACACTCCCAATATAATATTCGGCTTTACCTACAAAATAAAGGCGTGACTCTTTCCATACATTTGGGCTAACTATCTTGTGAGCTTTTGCACTTTACTGTTGCCCATCCCCTCCCTTTGCCCCTTGGTCATTCCAACATTCATGTGGACATTTTTTATATTTTATCGCGGACATATCACCAAAGTTCGAAGGTGCTAAGGGATTGCTATCCGAACTTAAAACGTCACTTCCTGCATACTGTAAAACGATTGGTAAAGAATTAAGATGTAAATGGGAATTAATCGTTTAATTCGAGTTAATACCCGCGGGGAAAGTGCGCAGATCCCCCTTTTCTAGAATCGGGTGTCCCCACACGTATATCCTTAGTAGGCTGTGGATATCATGTTACCTTAGCTATTTGCTAATCACCTTGTGGTATTTTCTAGGTGGTCTTTTCCTGGCATATTTCTTTAAGTACAGTGATGCAGCTAGGGTCATGTCATATTTTGCAGCAAGACTCACGCGTTGTTTGTACGCGTTTTCTCTGTAGAGAAGTGAACTATTCTGCGAAAGTGTAACTTATTTTGAACCCGCTAATAAAGGACATAGTCCTACCGTCAAATGGCCGGACGCTGATCATGGTCATGATTTCGACCGTTGCTTACTGTTGTCATAGCATGGCTGGAAAGTTGCAGGTACTGGTTGCTAGGCCTTGGCAGAGTTATCGAAAGTTATAGCAGTTCAGGTCAAGCGCTCAGTGGCTGCTGTCTACTGCTATTACAGTTTCAGTTACCCCGCATCTCGATTCTATCACGTGCTCCAGAGAAAAGGTTGTACCAGCATTTTTTTTTTCTACATTGGCTGTAGCATGGTTTGTAGGTTATTTGTTTTTTATTTTCGATCCACTATTTCCTGCCGCTTTTCATCATACCAACCCTGGAGCTTCATATCTCCACCATAAATACAACAAAATAAGGGGGCAGTATTCAAAGACCACAGTGCTGCCTCTCGGTAAAGTCACATGCCAGGCCGCCCAATCAAACGCATCCACCACGAATACCTGCTTGTTGTTATTTGTTCTTATTCTTTCAAATAATTTACCCTGTCATGTTCTTGTCCAAGGCAAGGATGCCTGTACTCAGAGATGGCAACGGGGGCAAAGCGTAGAGAAAAAAGGGCAAAACAATGGCCCGTACAATAGTCAAACAAAGAAAAATGCTCAATTTCGCGAGGTCAGGGGCAACTGCTCTAGCTGCTCTCCTGGCGCAGGCGTCCTTGGTTCCATTCATCTGGGATTCAACAAACGCCGTCTCTAAAATCCCCTCAATACCGAATAGTATCTTTGTTGTGTCATTGTTGGCGTAAGGGGTGTGTGGCAAACTGCCCCGTTATTTTATAGTTACGTGGAGGAAATTAACACTAGCCTAAAATTATATAGTCATGCCAGCAAAATTTTCTGGACACGTTACATGGTCCATCTAGGATCAGTTGTTTTAGGCTTTTAAAAGTATCAAGATCCAATTAAATGACACCCATCGGCATTGCAAACAATTCAGCAGGCCCTTGCTTTGGCTGCATCACACTGCCGCCCTCCGTTCAAAGCAGTCATACTGTGGTTTAACAAACCTGCCAGTATGGTCATAGTAAGCGTTTAGCGATCCCAATATTGCTCCCAGTGTTCTAACCTTCATACTTTAGTTTCGCAAACACACCTGTAAAGTTCGAATATCAGTTTGATCTTGTTTCAACAAAAATCAATAATCAAATGAATCAATAAATTGACTAAGGATTGTTTTCATTTTTTTGGTAATATCACATTGCTTGCTTGGCTGTGGTTTAGTGGGCCCTCACGGTAGTGTTCACCTCAGTCTGGCACCAAAACTTCGCTCGAGTTACATAACATTTTTAACACTGCGGTCTCGGCAAGGCCCCTTGGAACATCTTGATTGCCAGTTTACTGTTTTTAGATAACCCAAATTGGTCTATTCCTTTGATTACTCTTCCTAACAAAATGGAAATATTGCCTACAGCAAGATGATACCAAAAAGCAGGGCCGTCTTGAGCCGGCTTGTGCCCAGTGGTTATTGACAAAACAGGACCCCGTTCAGAAAATTCCTGCGGCCATGCCCTTCGGTTTCGGTTTCGGTGAACGTCCTTTTTGGTTACGGTAATTAAAAAGATTTGTTAGGGATTTTTGCAACAATGTGCAGGAACACTTAGAGTGGATCTGAGGCACGTGGACATTTCTCTGCACTTTGCTTTTTTAATCCGTATACTTTCCGTATGCTGAAATAGTAGCTTTTGTTGCATTTTGAAGATATCTTATACATTATTATTAAGTGTCACTAGTCACCATGGCAACCAACTTACCAACTAACTACACGCTATATTTTAAACCAAAAAAAAAAAAAAAAAAAAAAAAAAAACTGATTGTATACAGGTATTTTTGATGTAATTTGTATAGCAGCAGCAGCAGAGCTAAACAATTGAGAAAATGTGCCTGGCAACTTTGCTCTCTGTTTCTTCTCAA